>PVIA01006788.1:0-92143 GCA_004024845.1 Tonatia bakeri
TATATCCTAAGAATCCTAAAACACCAATCCAAAAGAACCTTTGCACCCCCATGTTCATAGCAGCACAATTTACAATAGCTAAGTGCTGGAAGCAACCTAGATGCCCATCAGTAAATGAATGGATCAAAAAACTATGGTACATTTACACAATGGAATTCTATGCAGCAGAAAGGAAGAAGGAGCTCCTACCCTTTGCAACATCATGGATGGAACTGGAAAGCATTATGTTAAGCAAAATAAGCCAGGCAGTCAAAGACAAATACCATATGGTCTCACCTTTAACGGGAACCTAAACAACAAAACAGTGAAACAAGCAAAATGTAGTCAAAGACCCTGCATTAGAGGACAGGCAGAAAGTGACCAGAGGAAAGAGAAGAGGGAGTTTCTGGGGAAAAGTGGAAGGGTTTACAGGAACAAAGTTAAAAGACACATGGATAAAATCTAGGGGGAGGGTGGTAATGGGAGGGAAGTTGGGAGGGGTGTGGGTGGGCTGGATTGGGAGTAAAGGGGAGAAAACTCTACTTGAACTATGATTAAAATTTTTTAAAAAAAGAAAAAAAAGATGACAACAACAACAAAAAAGAGAGAGTGAACTTATATTTAAATTCCTGACAAACTCTCTCCTACTAAAGGGTAGTTCTCTCACTTACTTTTTTTTAACCAGCAAAGTGCCATTTGGGGAAAAGACATTAGCCTGAAATGAACTCAATCAATGCTAGTTTTGGATGCTTATAAGAGGTTGCCTGATGAAATTGTTAAAAAAAAAAAGAGGCAAAAACACTTGACCCCTATTCAATAATTATTCCTGAGTATGGCCTTGGAATTGCAAGCCAGGATGTTGTTCTAAACAAGCCTTTACAAATTGCTATAAAGGACAAGACGATAAGTAGTTACACTGTGGAGAGCATGAATAAACCTACAGTACAAAAGACCAAAAAAAGAATAAAACCACTCTCCTAATGTTATGCAAATGATGGGGGTGGCTTGGGATAAAATCTCCAGTGACAGCATTTTACAGAGATCCACAAAGTGCTGGATCTCAAACAACTATGACAGAAACAGAGATTCTGTCCCCTGGAAAACTAGGTTAGTCACTGCATACAGCGGCTCTCGCAGAGATGGAAGCTGAGGAGGCCTGGGAAGGCTTGGAATAAAACTGCTCCATGAAATGTGAGAGGGAAAGAAAGCAGTATTTCTAAAATCAATATATTATTTCACATAACATGTAAGTTTAAATATGGATGTGTAACTAAGTTAATAAATCCAATGCTACAAATAGACATCTGACTCTTTTATCTGCATCTCTAAGAGTTCATATGTTTAACTTCAAGTTGACCCTCTCCCCTAAAAAAAGGACAATCCCACTAGCAAAATGCAAAAAGTACTTCCTATTGGAAGCCATTCTGAATTCTACCATTTATGGGAACTAGCTCTGGAGGCAGAGTGAAAGCTGGTCCAGTGCTACCCATCAGACAGAAGAAGCCCTGCCAGCCCAGCACCTGGCATGTATACCCAAAATCTGAAGGTAGCATATGCCCAGGATCAGGTCCAAAAGGCCTGGGAGGATAACTGGCTCAAGGGCACAGACATGAAAGGGCAAACCAGGATTGTAGCCTGCCTGCCCCACTCTGAAGTCTTGTCTCCTAACTATGTCCGAAGCCCCGGTGTCAGATGCTCCACCACAGTAGGGCCCTGGCCTCAGAGGGCCCCCTTCTTGTGTCAGCAACAATACTCCAGAGTTCAGGGTGAACAGAACCCCTCCTGAGACCACAGCTCCCAGTCTGGGTTCAACACCCTGATCTTCCAGGCCACAGGGAACTGCCCCACATCTGACAAGCCACTTAGAATCTGGGGGCCCTCCATGGGATGACATTTGACCCTGTGTCTTATCCACCAGCAGCTCCTTCCTTCACAGCATCAAAGCCCTCCAGAAGGCTGCACCTAACAGAGTTGGAAGGTGAGTGAGCTGAGCTCCCTGCTCCCCATCATCAGGGGATCAGTGAACTCCCAAGTGCAACCTTCCCAAGGCCCAAGGGGAGGGGCAGAGCAGCTGCCCACTCTACAGCAGCCTCACATCATCCCCACTGCCTGGGGCACTCTCCTTCTGTGGCCTCATACCCCTTGGCGACATGGCACTGGGTATCCTCATTCAGAGGGGAGAGGGAGTAGCAGGCACCAGCAAACTATAACTCATAGGCCTGTTTTTGGAATAAAGTTTTATTAGAATACAACCACACCCTTCTGCTTATGAATTTTCTCTGGCTACTTTCAGGCTATAAGGGTAAAACTGAGTAGTTGTGACAGAGACCATATGTACTACAAACCAACAATACTTACTACATATCATCTTAAGAAAGAATTAATTTGTTAGTCCAGGTCTAGAATAATAGATATAAAATGTTAATATTAAAATATTAATAATGTTTATTTTAAGGTAGTGGGTAGATATTTATAAAAAGCATGTAGTTTAGAAAAATAATCTATTGACTTTTATATTAAAAATAATTTCAATAATAATAATTTTATTAGTGCTCCCAATGATTTTCTCCATTTTATAATGAGGAACCAGGTTTGAGAAAGTTGTAGTAATTTGCACAAAGTCATACAGCAAGTGGTGAATGTGGGACCTCAGCCTGGGTCTGTCTGACCTAAACACCTTCTCAGGATCACAATAAAAGAAGGGACTCCAGGCTCCCATCCTGAGAAGGCAGGAACAAAGAGCCCTCTCCTAGGAGAGTCATCAACATAAACCCAAGGCCCCTCCCTCCTGGAAACTGGCCTTGATGGGAAGCATGTCACCTAGGCAGGTGTGAGGCATCAGAACTCTGTGTCCACAGTGTGTACCTCCAACTACCAGGGCCATTGCAATGGTAATCAAACTGTCCTCTGTCTGAGACAGAAAAACTGAGGTCAGCAGGCAAAGCCAGCAATACTGGGGTCAGAAATCAAATCTAAACCTTCCACAGGTTACAGAGGGCTGTTCCCTGCCTGCCTCTCTCCTTCTGCTCCAGCTCCACCCCTCCCATTCCCCTCCAAGGGCATCCATTCCTGCTCCAGCCAATCAGAAGGCTTTGCCCTTTCCCACTCAAGGTATTTTAGACTTCTGGGCATTTGCACAGAAGGTTCCCTATGCATGGAAAAGTCCCCTCCCTCTGGCCACTTACAAATTCCTATTCATTCTTTAAAAGAAAGGTCTCAAACTAAGAACTTACTGGGCATGGGATGTCTGCAGATATGTTTCCTCAGACCCATGTGGCATTGTAAAAATAAGCACCTTATGAAAAAAAAAAAACAAAAACTTGAGACTCCCAATCTTTCCAGACCAAATGGAAGATCTAGTAACACTCATCCCACATTCCACAGTCCATGGCTGAGTAGCAGCTGTTCTCTCTTCATAGGGTGCATGCTTCCCAGTTGGCCACAGACCCCATGAGTGCCTCCACCCAGTTCCCTTGCTGGCCTCTGTGGGCAGCTAAGACTGCAATCCCTGCATTTAATGCTCTGGCACAGTGTACCTCATGGTGTGCCCCTTGGCCTTGCAGCAGCAGCAGTAGCAGCAGCACCAGAAACTTGTTAGAAATGCACATTCTCAGCCCCATCCTAGACCTCCTGAACCAGAAACTCCATGGTGGCAGGGGCAGGGAGGGGGGGAGGGCAACAACCTGTACTATATCAAACTTTCCACAGGACTCTGACTGACAGCTGCTTAAATTTGAGTCTCTCTGCTCTAGCACCATGGGATCTCACCCAAGCAGCAGGCAGCTTGTGTATTCTCAACGCCAGCCTTCCCCACCCCTAACTTCCATTCTCCCATCCTCAGTCCCTGCAATGCTGAGTCCTGCATCAGCTCATGACTGAATGGGTTACCCCTATGTCTCACACACTCCTCTACCCTGCGTCCCCAGTCATTTACCTAACTATCTTCCTAGGGATGAGACTCCTTTGGGTGCAGACTACCCTGATCCCTCTCTCTGTAACACCTGGCACAGAGCCAGACCCCAGTGGGGCCTCAGGGACTTCTACAGAACTGAATCTACCCACTTGGTGATTATTTACGTCCTCCTGATTTGTTGAGGCAAGAATAACCACGAGGCAGCCTCAGCTCTCCTCAGACATGACAAGACTGTCAAGAATCAAATGCTTGCCACTCCAGTAGAAGCTACAGTGTTTCAGCAGAAGATGAAGCGATTTCTATTCACAGCATCTGTTAATCACTCAAGATCCTTCTAGATGCGAGAGGCTATGGAATGAAAGGTGTTATTAATGAACCCACAGAGACAAGGAGGAAGTTCTGAATAGCAGTCCTCCTTCCTAACAATGCCTTCCCCTGAAAGTTAATCCCCTTCTATTATTTTACATTCTTCAAGTGCTAGAGAAGTCCTGTAGGTTGTTTTCCAGAATAGTCACTTAGCTGACAAGCATTTCCTAATTGACAGAACATTCTTAAAAGACAGTTTAAAGAGAGGGGAGAGCAATATTAAGATGGTGCAATTTCCCACACCCAGCAGGAGGCTAAGCTGACTGAAAAGTTATTCACCATCCCCTTCAGCACCGCCATCCCTTCCTGGAGACGTTCTTCTCTGGGTGGCTCCTATCCAAAGACAGGCCCATAGGAATTACATGTCCCCCTACCTCTCACCACCACCACGAGCTCAAACCCAAGCTGAGAATTAAAATCCAATAACAATAATAACATTTATAACTGAGCAGTTAAAGTGTGTCTGGAACTTTCCAATGGGCAGTGTGTAAGGCAAGGTTACTTATTATCCCTGAAAGAGGAGGATTTATCCCATTTTCCAAATGAGGAGAGACAGGGAAACATCAAGTTCACACAGCTTCTAAGTGGCAGAGCAGAGATCAAACCCAAGTTTCCTTAACTCCAGAGACTCTGGGTACTCCTTCCTGCCATAGGGCCACCTCCTCCTCTTTAAGGAAATGTACTTTGGTGTGACTGCACAGCAGCAGTGGACTCAGATGGCAAACATACACCCTGAGCCATAGCCCAGTTCCCATCAGGGCTGCCCCTAGGCACAAGCATCCCGTAAGTCCGCAGAGCCTGGGGTTTCCCATGAGCCATTGTCACTCCTACCCAGAGAGCCCCTGGTGCTGTTGCATAGGCCTAACCTATCACCCTCCTTTAACATCACGTGGAGCTGACGGATTTCACCCAAACCACACACGCTTTGAACAGCTAATGAGGCATGCAGAATGGCTCTGCATCTAATGTTTCCAGGTTTTCTGGGGTGAGATCATGGTGTTGACAAGGGAGTGTACATTGAGTGTCCCAAGCACTGATAAAGTGTTAATAAACCTTAGCAAATGCTGATTAGAGGCTGCTCCAGCAGCACAGAGCTGCAGTTCTGGCACACGCTGGAGGGTTGGCCAATTAAAGGTGGGAGCTTCTTGATTTGGAACTGATCCCAAGTTAGCAGCAGATACCCTCTCCAGCACTTCAAAGCTGCCGGGCAGGTAGGCTTGCCCTGTGGCTTGTCCAGGGTGTGGAGATGGAACTAAGCACCAAGTGACAGGGTAAGCATGTTGCACCCCAAATGGCCAGGGAAATTGATACACATCTCTAATGTGCCAAATAACCTTTTAAGTATCAGGTATTCAGAAACATAGTTAAAATTTTTTTAAACGTGCATTTACAGCTGACACAAAAACTCCTGGGATAAAAAGTTTCAGAGTTGGCAAGGGGACTTTGTAGCTGGGTCTGGTTCCCTGCCCAGACCCTGTACCAGCTGTTGTGCTGCAGGCTCTGCCTTACCCAGAAATGCCTGAAAGGTTACCTCCTCCCTTGGCCGGGGGGTCGGGGGGGGCAGGGAGTGGGGAGATAGGTGCTATGGCCAATGGACGAGGGGACACAAAAGCCCAGCCCCTCAAGCCAGATACATTTGTGGTACAATTCCTACTCCAGGAACCCCAGCTTTGCCCAGTGTCTTCTCCTGCTCTGTCCTGTTTTCTGCACATGCTGGAGGCTCTCACCTAACAGCTGCCCTGGAACAGTCACTGTGCAACACCAGGCTCTGCGTCCAGGGAACTAGATGCCAACAGGAGAGGCGATGGCTCAGAAGTACTAACCTCTGAGCACAGTAATGCACCAGACACTGTGTTGACATTTCCCATCCACTATTTCACTAACTTTCCTTAGTAAACTTGTGAAATATAGAATAAGGCTATCATTCACAGATAAGAAAACCAAGGCTCTGAATGGGAAAGTGACTTGGCCAAGGACACATAGTATCTAAATGGCAAAGGTGAAATCCGACCCAGATCCAGTGCATGCTGAAGTCAAAGTGAGTCTGCTTACATGACACCATGTTGCTTCCCCATGTTTATCGTGAGCTGTGTGGAGTCAGAAGAAGAAGAATGAAGTTAAAAAAGATACAGATCTGAAAGACCCACAGACAAGGCTGAAAGGCCAGCAGGAAGAAAGAAAACCTTACCACACTGAGCAAAGGTGCTCAAATCACCATTCTGTGCATCGCATCACCCCCAATGGAGCCCACACATACTGGTGGCAAGGAACTAACCACTGGCCGCCTCTCTGATTCCTCATTGTAAAGCACGTCACACATTTTAATTTAGAAGGCACATTTCACTGGTCGATAGATTGAGGCACACATTCCCACTTTTGGCTCCTGCCTGAAGGAAGTAACAGTTTCCACAAAGGTAAAGGTAAAGGAGGCTCCTGCCAGCAACAGTGCCTTCTGACACTGCCCCACACTCCAGCTTAATTAGAACATGCTCCATGATGAACCTCTCAGCAGAAGTAGTCTGCTTGGGTGGTGTCACCCAAGGGTACCATCATTCCCAAGAGGCAGGTAGCTTAACCCTAATCTACTCCTATGTGGATGTTCATTCCCATCCCAGGGGGTGACCCCAGACAGCATGCTGTGAGCACGGGGTCATGAGTTGGGGGAAGCTCCCTTCTCATAGTCTCACTTTTCTGTGCCCCTACCGCCTCCCACAGGTGCAGAAAGTCCTGGCTCTCGAAGCCACAGTATAAAACTCCAATCTGGTCTGCAGCCCCTCTGCCTCTGGCTAGATTTGACCTGATAATTTCCTGGGGAATCACAGGGTAGTGAAGTGTGAGAAAACAGCAGGGCAAGATTGGGAAGTGGAGGACTGAGTGAGGCACAAGACTGGAGCATGGGCATGTTTATGTACCTGAGATCCCTAATGTGAGTTACAGACAGGCATGGGCGCCACTCACCCAGTCCAGGTATGTAACCACGCTTGGCACTGCAGACTTGGGGAATGCTGCCAGCTGCTGATGTACTCTCCCCAGGTATAAGCAGAATTCTAAGCAAGCCCCAGCTATCAGAGTTGGGGGTTACTCCAGACCACACAGCCAGGCCCCTGAGAACACTTCACTCCCTGACAGACATCCCAAACATCTGAGAAGCTTCATCAGTGAGATCATGCTGAATTCCATTTTCAGTGGGAAAATTCCCGGGAAATCACAAGGTAAGCTAGTCCAGCGGCATCTTCCTTTCCTGTTGACCAGAGCACTCCTCTATACCTCAGCTGAGGTCTGAGGAAGGGATCATTTGTTCCTGGTGCAGAAAACAAACCTGGCAAGCCCCAAGTGGATGGTGGGTATGTGAAGGGAGTGAGACTACTTGCTTGTGACCATGGAGAGACAGGAATGCCCTGGAGGAAACTCCTGGGTCACTGTGGGTCCTGATACGATGCCTGCCAAGCTTGTAGGAGGAAAGTAGGGAGCCTGGGTGAGAAGCCGTTGTGGTCATTTCAGTTCTTGGCTTTGGAGCACAAGACCATCTCTCAGAAGAATATGGAATGGCAACCTCAATATAAGCCCAGGAACACCAGCATTTTCATCTATGCTTCCTATACCCCATGCTTACCTCCTTATTACTTCCCTCAGAGTTTGAGAAAGTTCAAGTCTCTCTTGACTGGGCTGTCCAGAGCACTACTAGACATCAGGCTTATATGAGAACCCCAGGGGGTTGGCAGTGTCACTGCCAGCATCGCAGGTAGCAGGGAAAACAAAAGCATGAACCCCCAGGGAGCAGTCAGTCCACACCCTTTACCCAACACCACTTTACCCAGCAATCTCCTTCCAAAACCAAATCTGTCACACTGAAGCAACTTCCTCCCAGCATAGCCCTTGGGGTCTTATGCTCAAATTAACATAATTATTTCAAACTCTGATGGGCCAGTCTGGGATGGGCACAGGCTTCAGAACCCTTTCTCTGACATCATCCTACCTGCTCCCATAGTCCCCCAAAAGCCTCTCCCCAGGAATCCTCACCTACATTGGTGTCTGGACCAGAACAGGGTGAAGGAAATCCCAGAAGGTGTTCAAGTTCCCTTTTCTCCATAGTGAACAATAAGAAGTATTCATTGGCCTCTCAGACTTCCAGAGCAGCAATGAGAGAGAGCAACTCCAGTGGCATGATGCCACTGGTTTGCGTATTAAATGGTGTCTCCTCAAACATTTGAATGTGCCAGGCTCTGAACTAGGCACTGCTAATATAGAGATTAACAGGATGGATTAGATTGCATTCTTTTTTGGAAGAGCTCCGGGACTAACAGAGAGGACCCAGCAAAGAATGAGTCTGGAACAGGTTGAGAGCCACTGCACACCCCCTCCCTTTTCACCTACAGCTACTGAGGCTGCAGCCTGCAGCCCGCAGCTCATCCACTTTAAGTATTAACTTGTGTAAACATTTTTAATCACTTGGCCTGATTTTAACCTTCCTACAAGAAGAAATGCTTAAGCATAAACTCAAATGGAGTGTCTCCCCAACAGGCACACACAAACTCCCCTGGCCCTTTCCCGGCCTGCTCTGAGCATGCTCCTCTGTGGGAGAATAGAGAAACTGGCCCATGGTCCCAATGCTTCTCAAAATGTCTGCCTGGCATGAATGCAGAGTTCAGGTGCAGCAGCTGGTGGCACATGGACTCGGGTTCTGGCTCTGTCAGTAAACTCAGCAACTTAACTTCTCTGAGTCTCAGGTTCCTCATGCATAAAATGGGGTTCATAATGCTCTGAAGTGTGCTGTGACAGTGTGCTGGGTGCTCAGCGAATGGGAGCCCAGATAATGGCTTCTAACAGCAATGCTTGTCTTCAAGTCCAAGCCATTTACTTACTCTATTTTTATTGTCATTCCATTAAATTCATACATCTTTTTAACAAACCAGTGATTGAGATCTTTCTTTTTACAAGTTATGACAAACATTTTCTGAGCACCTAATATGTGCTGGGCTCTGTGCCTCATGTATGCAGTGTAAGGTGGTGAGGAGGTGGGGCATAAACTCCCACGGAGTTTCTGGTCTACTGAGAGAGACCAGGGCACCGCTACATGAGCGATAATGCCTACATAAGATGGTAGCCAGTGAAAGAGAGCCCAGACTGCCCCTGGAGGAGCCTTCCCAGCCACTGGGACACGTGCTGGGACAGCTTCCTGGAGGAGACCACACCTGGATGGGTGTTGGAGAATGTGCAGGAATAATAAGGAAAAGAGGGAGTAGAAGCCAGAGGGACCTGCAGAGGCCAGGAAAGGAAAGTGTGAGGATTGGACAGGGGTCACTTGGTGTTGCTGGCAGAGAAGGGAAGGCTAGAGGAAATGGGGGAGGGTGATGAGGAAATGCTGGCAGCTGTTTGGGGACCCCACAGGAGATACAGGAACAGGACATGATTCTGGGCAATAGAGAACCACAGAAGGATTTTATGCAGGGGATTAACAAGGTAACTTTTATCTTTTAAATTTTCAAGTTTAAGACAGTATCTGGCAACAATCCATATGTCAGCCAACTTCTCTCCAGAAAAATCTATGAAGACTCACACCAAGATGAAAATGGTAAATTAAGATTTATCGCTAACCAAGGGCCAGGTGCCGGGAGAGACTTTTGCAATTTGTAATATCTACAGTGCTGAAAGAAGACTCATGGGCAAGCACTGCCTGGCCATTTTTTAGGCTAATTGTTGCTTTCCCCCTCAGACAGTAACCAGCATTTCCTCATCTTATCCAGAAGATATGCATATCTATCTATCTCCCTCTCTCTCTCTCTCTCTCTCTCTCTCGTAAAGAAATACAGGTATGTTTCAGGAAATACAGATACGTTTTTAAAAATAGTACAGGTAATTAAAAACAATACTATAAATGTAAAATAAGATGTATTCATTCCAAATTACTAGGGAAAATAATCCTTTGGAAACCCAAAATCACTTATCAAAAAACAAAACCAGAAGAAACAGCAAGAAATATAAAATATCAGAAATAAGACCAAATATATCCTTTAGGATGATAGACATAAGTTCTCAAGCTGAGTCAAGAAATAAAATCCAACAACATGTCTACATTAGAAGTCTTACCAAAAACAAAGCAGCTCAGATCTTATCAGTATACTGCCTTTCTTACCTTTCCAACATGTTTTCGTCAATCTATCCCATACTTTGTGATGGTCACAGACCTCAGTCCACACCAAGGATATACAGGAAAACAAGTGGCAACTTGCCCTCAGTTTGCCCACATCACTGCAGCCTGCCAGAGGCGCACATTCCTACACGGCACACACTGCGTCCACACAGCATGCTGGTGACCTGAATTACTTCAAGTTCCATTCTATTATCTACCCAATGCCAAGACCACAATATTTGGAAACATCAAGATAATTGATAGGGCTTTTCTTATTATCCAAATGTGGCTTTGTGAGTCTTAAGAATAAGGAACTGATAGAGAGCAACAGCTTCATTCATAATTCCTAGAGGTAACTTACGAGTAATGGAAAAATCCTCGCTTGTTGAAGAGATTTAAAAGGATAGATTTACAGCCCAGATATTTCAGTAAGTAAAATAAGTTCTGAATAAAATGACTAGTAAAACAGACTCTGTAAACATCTAAGCAGACTAATACGTGTGTTCATAATGCAGCCCTTCCGCCTGTCAGAGTGACCCTATGGTGCGACCAATTCACTCAGGTCTGTGTGTCAGAAAACCCAGTGTTTAAATCCCTCACACACGAACTGGCTGAGGACAGCCTCCATATCCTGGGAGAGTGGCTGCTGATCAGACAGGAGCCACTGCCTTCTTCACAGGACATCTTTAGTTCCCACTGTCTACCCCACAACAGAGCCATGGTGGACTTCCTGGGGATGTGGTTGTGCTGTCTGGAAACAGAGTTTTCAATGATACTATTTCCTTGCCTCCTGCGGAAATGATCCAGAAGGAAAAGGAAGCTGGGTGCCCTATACTGCAGATGGGAAGTTTAAGTGTACATCTTTCCTCCAGGGATAACTGGAAACACTACCAGGGCTCCAGCAAACCCCAGGTCACAATGTGAGTACCACTCAAATGCCAGTTTGAGGCTGAGATAAGCACCAGGAGCCAACATCACTACATCACTAGGCCTGAATCCTCAGAGCAAGACTCAGAACCTACACAAAGCCATAAGCAGGAACACAGGAAGGAACACACATGTCCTGCATGGTTGACCAGCACCCAGAGAGGTATGGACAGTTGAGGCAATGGCAGACAGGAACTGGTTTCAAACCAGTAAAGCCCAGGGATCTGTGACGGGAATGCAGGACACAGCACCACCCTTGCCAGTTGTGGGTCATTCCCATTCTTCCAAGTGGAAGTGATCAAGAAACCAAGCGTACAATGTAGATCCATTCATCATCAAACCATTATTTTCCTTCAGTCTTGGGAAATCACACCACTTTGAAGACATGGAGCTAGCTCAACAGTTTAACTGTCAAAAGACAGGGGAGAAAAAAAATCCATTCCTCACCTTCAGGGTCCTGGGGAGTTCCTTGAGGGAAGGGCATCAATGGGTGTTTCCATTTTTTTTAATTTAATTTTTGTTCAAGTACAGCTTTCTGTCTTTTACTCCCATTCCAGCCAACCCCCCCAGCCCTCCCCACCTCCCTCCAACTTCCACCTCCCCCCTAATTTTTGTCCACGTGTCCTTTATACTTGTTCCTACAAACCATTCACCCTTTTCCCCTGAAATTCCCTCCCATCTCCCCTCTGGTCACTGTCAGCCTGTTCTCTAATTCAGTATCTTTGGTTATGTTTTGCTTGTTTGTTTCTTTTGTTGTTTAGGATCCTGTTAAAGGTGAGATCACATGGTATTTGTCTTTTACCACCTGGCTTATTTCACTTACCATAATGCTTTCCAGTTCCATACATGCTGTCACAAAGGGTAGGAGCTCCTTCTTTCTTTCTGCTGCATAGAATTCCTCAATGGATGTTTTTAAAACATGACCTCAGCTCCTGGTACAGTGAAGGAGCAGGACAAGGCTCCACTACCTTTTATGGGGGAATGAGTGAATGAATGATGGAACAAGTGTTGATATGTGAATGATAGAGGGGAAGGAGTAAATATCCAAATATTATTGTGGCTGTTGAATGAATGAGTGAATGAATGAATGAGTGAGTGAATGAAGAGACAAACTCACCCATAAATGTGTGAACAAGTGGGAATGAGTAATTGAATGGATAAATGAGTATTACTGTACCTGCTTAATGGATGTATAAAAAGAATGAGCTTCTATCTGAGCATAACATCCCACAATGAGAGATGTAGAGAGGCTGGGCCCTGGCTCAGCTCACCTGCCATGGACCTCACAAAAGGCTCCTCACACACCACCACCCAACCCTGCCTCTTTGACTCAGCAACCACTGTTGGGTCTTCTATCAAATTGTGTCAACCACTGTTGCCTCTTCTATCAACCACTGTTGCCTCTTCTATCAAATTGTGTCCCCCAACCTATTTACATGTTGATCTCATAAAAAAACACCCCCATAGAAATATCCAGAACAGTGTTTTCCCACACATCTGAGCACCACAGCCCAGCCAGGTTGATACAAAACTAATCATCATCCCTAGGGAATGAAAGTGTGAGTTGCTGCGGGAAAGGCCTGAAGGGCAACACCAAGTAGGTCTCCCAGACCTCAGGCTCATCAGAATAGTGGCCAGCACAGCACTGAGAAAGGGTCCCACTAACACTCACCCCATGAACCTGTATCAATGTCCTCACTGCCCTCCTGACCTCTAGCCCAGCCCCCTCCAGTTCTTCCTCCAAAACTGACCAACAGTGCAGACTTTAGCATTCCCTCCACAATGTCCCATTCATGGACACCTTTCTCCTACCTCCAAATTACCACAAAATAAGCCTCAGCTCCTCACCACAGTCTCCAAAGCCCCTTCCTCATCTGGTCACCACCAACTCTTCCATGTGAAGCCTTCTGATTCAATAATTCCAAACCACGCCACACTGTCTGAATGCCTCCTGCAGTCTCCAGCCACCATGCCTTTGCATACCTATTTCTCCCAACTGGAGTGCCCTTCCCCCTTCTCACTCTGTCCCATCTGGATCTTGAGAGCTGAGTAGGTGGGCCTCCCCCTCCATGAAGCATTCCCTGCTCCCTGTAGTCAGAATCATATGCTCTATTTTCTATGTCTCTAGCGGCACAAACCCCCACCAAAACATGTATAGTGTGACTATGATTAGAGATTCATGTATGTTAAAGGATAAAAGAGGAGTCTGTCCCCATTTTGATGTGAACAATGCCTGAGGTGTCTCCACCTGTAGATTGGGAACTCTTTGTGGCCTTCTGAAGACATATTTTGAGAGACAGGTAGATGTCAGGAAGGGAGGCTGGGGAACAAATGTACAGAAGGAAGATAAATCACGGATGGGAAGGAATCTTGGCCTCAGACCCCACACACCTCGACATGGACATCAAGTGACAAGGATATGGCTCAAGAGTCATGTCTAACAAGGCAAGCTCAGAGAACTTTCGTTCCTAAGCTCACCTGGAAGGTTCCTCTGAGACTGCCCAAGGGGCTTACAGGAGCCAACATCCAGCCCCATAGCCAGCACAGTGGCCTTAATGTTCAAAGACTCTCAAGAACATGGATTAAGAGAGACCTGGCAGTGCCAGGGCCAGTACTCATCACCCTTGGCAGCCCTTACCCTGAGCACACACAAGCTATCTCCAAGGAAATGCATGGGGCTTGCTGTTCAACTCCACAGCTAGATAAGGGCTGTGGTCACATGGATTATCTTTTGCACAGGCCAGGACACAGCTACAACTCCAAGGCTGTGCTTAGCAAAGCCCTTAAACGGACTTCACGGGCAACACATTTAATCCTTTCCTGCCTGGGCATTCTGCCTCCTTCTCATTTCCTTCTAAAAGGCATGGCTGTTTCTTCATTGCAAAACCCCAAAGTATAAAAGATATAAATCCAAAATGTCCTCTTGTGGACAGTCAGTAGCTGCCCCTTGGCACAGACAGGTGGTAGAGTGGGTACGCCTTGTGTCTGCAGCAGCTTCTTCACATACCATCACCTTGCTGTTTCCCTCTCACTTCCTGCTCTTCTCCCTATCATGTAAATTAGGGGTTCTACCTTCTTTCTCAAAAGCCTTTATGTTGTTGAAAGCCTTGCCTTCTGTCCTCTGTCTTGCATGAACGTGGAATAAAACAGGAGATGGATATGGGAGCACATGGCTCTGCCTTCACCACCATCCCATTCCACTGTTCACAGAGCAGCAGGCAGGACTCAGGGCCCAGGGCCAGCTGGGCCACAGGAGCCACACATGGTGCTGGGGAGTGGTGGGCACATGTCCAACCCCAGCCTTCACCATGGAGCCCAGGTTCCTGGTGACCTGGGCATCGCAGCTAACCTCTTGGCACTGAGTTCGCCTTCCCCCAGCATTGGCAGCAAAGAGGAGAGCCAGCAAGACATTCCTCACACACACAAATTCACAGATATCCTGGCTACACCAGGTCCTGCATCAGGTCTACCTCCAGGGGACTCAACAGGCATGAACAGAGAGCTCTTCCAGGGCAGAGCTGCCCTGAGGGTACCACAGCGCTGAGAAACCCAGTGACAGACCAGCAGTTGCAGTTTCCTTCACACATGAAGGGACTTCTGCTTTGTACCCATTGCCTAGTGCTCCCTCACAGGGCTGCAGCGCCAGTGTCAGAGAGGCACGAGTGGGGATGTGAGCACGTCACTTCCAGGAAGCCCCATTATTAAACTCAATACCTCAGCTTGGGCCAAATCACGGGGACCATCTGGAGTGGTCTGCTGAATTACTTAGCCCTGTTCCAGCCAATGGCCTGGACCCTTTAAACACAGCTCCAAAAAGGAATTCCGAAGTCAGCCTCATTCTCCCCATTGGAGGCTGAATGTTACAGGAAGGTGAGAGTCAGGGCCACCTGCCAGTGGATAGGGTTCTGCACTATTGATAATTTAATCTTTTCTCCCACCCTCTGGGGCTCATGGCTCAGCCAATTCAAGGACTCAGGGC
Source organism: Tonatia bakeri (assembly GCA_004024845.1). Lineage (NCBI taxonomy): Eukaryota > Metazoa > Chordata > Mammalia > Chiroptera > Phyllostomidae > Tonatia > Tonatia bakeri. The sequence continues at coordinate 15,295 of PVIA01006788.1, forward strand.
ACTGAGCTGGAGGGAAGAAGGCATCCATCAGAGCAGGAAATGAAGGGGAAAGAAGACAAAAAGAGACCAGGGTCCCTTCAAGTCCAGCTATCTCAGACGTAGCTCCCTCTGTAAAGCTTAAGGAATGGGACACACCAGGGTTTGAATTCCTTGGCCAAGCCATTCCACCTGTCTGAGCCTCTGTTCCCAACTCTGTACACAGTGATAAATAGCACCTTTATTTATAGGCTGGTAACCAAGATCAAATAAGTTAACAAAGCAAAGTGCCTGGCACATATTGGGCCCTCATCACCTTTCCCCTCAACCTATAAGCCAGAGAAAACTGACATCTGCTCTCTTTGAAGCACATGCAACTTCCTTTCTGTATATGTTGGCTGACCTCTACAGTAGTGGGTGCTGAGCCCTGGCAGCTAGAAAAGTCTGTGAAAGGACCAGCCAGTCACAAGAAGCATGTCCCACAGCCTAAATGAGAAAGTGATCAACAGGGCCAGAAACTGTCAAGAAATGGAGTCAGATGATGCCCAGGGAGTAACCTGGACCTGGGCCCCAAAGGCAAACTTTGAGATAAGCATTCAAGTGCTAGGGGTTCATTTGGGAGGCACAGAGAAAATCAGTGGGGAGTAGGAAGTGATACAGGGCAGGGCAGGTAGCCAGTACTGGGGTTGTTGATAAGCCTCTACATAGAGACTGGAGCTTTGTTCTGCAGGGAACCCCTGAAAAACAGTGTGGGCCTCAGGATTGTGCCACCCATGGGACAGGGGACGAGGTATCTGTACACCAGCTCCCATCCATCTTCAGTTGAGGGCTCTCCCAGGTGTGCTAGTTCTCTGGTCCTTCTTGCCTGCGAGGAGTGAAAGCAGAACATGGCCTTCTAGCTTCCAGAAAGAAACTATGGGCACAGAAAAGCAGGTACAGGCAGAGCCCACTGAAAGGGAGGGTTTGAGGGGTGTGGACCAGTCACTAACAGCACCTGCCACACAGCATCTCCATGACAGAATGGGAAGAGATGAAGTGCAAATAGCAAGTACAGATAAATCTTTTGAAGAGTTTTTGCTTAAAGAGGAGGTGAATGTGGGGTAGGCAGAGGATTATACAAAGATGGGGAAAATTATAGCATGTTACATGATCCATTTGAAATGGAGACATTGACAATGCAAGAGTTCCAGCCTTGAGTAGATAACAGGATCTGTCATCTCCTTGGAAATGGATTCCCACATCCAAGGAGACAGCTTCCTTTCTAAGGGCCTTCAGTGGTCACACAAAGCATCAGGACAGAGGCCAAAGCCCATGGGTACCAATGATGACAGCCTGTGTGTGTGGAAGCTGTTGCACAAATACCTCTGTCCTGTCCCCTATCACCAAAGCTCCTGTCTTCTTGGTGATTTTAGAAGCAACATCATTGTGTTTATCACAGCTTTATTCACAATCACCAAAACTTGGAAGCAACCAAGATGCCTTTCAATAGGTGAATGGATAAATAAGCTATGGTACATCTAGACAGTGAAATATTATTCAGTGCTAGAAATAAATGAGCTACTAAACCACAAAAACTCATGTTGGAACTTTAATGTATATTGCTAAGTGAAAGAAGCCAATCTAAAAAGGATTCCAACTCTATGACATTCTGGAAAAAGCAAGCTATGAAGACAGTAAAAAGATCAGTGATTATCAGTGGTTAGGGGAGAGGAAGGAAGGACTAGGCGGAACACAGGGAATTTTTAGGGCAGTGAAACTATTCTATATGACACTATAATAGTAAATACATATCATTATACATCTGTTCGACTCCACAGAATTATAACACCAGGAGTGAACCCTAATTTCAGCTATGGACTTTATTTAATAATAATGTATCAATACTGGTTGATCATTTATGTCATACCCCACTAATACCCCAGTAATGTAAGATATTAATAGGAGAAGTTAGGAAGGAGAGTGAGGGGGTATATGGAACTCTGTACTTTCTACTTAATTTTCCTGTAAACAAAAAACTGCTCAAAAGAAGTAACATATATTAATTTTTAAAAAAGCAAAAAAAAAGTCAAGAGTAATTACATTTTGGAAAAACAAGAAGAGGAAACATGTGAAATACTCAGCTAGGAGAGCGGAAGAATGAATGGCCTAAAGAAGGTGGTAGGATCCCTGGGTGGCACCCAGGGCCTATTTTAGGTGGGCAGCCAGGTCACAGAGAGACCAGCTACAGCCTGGTTGTGGGTTTTTCTTCAACTACTTCTGACTGTCCAGGTGCAGCTGCAGGCGCTGAGTGCAAAGGAAGTGGATTTAACCAGGATCAGGCTGTTCTAGGCAAGCAAGCTTCTTCAGATGTTCTCCTTGCCCTATCCTCATCATCTCTCACCTGGACCACTGTAACAGCCACTCACTGGCCCCCAGACTGCAGTCCATCCTCAACATTAGTGCTAGAGGGAGCTTCAAAGAAAACTCAGCTAAGAGGGTCACTTTCCCGCTTTGTAATCTCTGCTGGGGCCCAGTTGCCTACAGGATAAATACCAGGCTCCTTCACATGGCACACAACGAAACCTCCAGCCACCCTAGCCCAGCCTGGCTGTCCAGCCTCCTCTCCCCATTCCCCCCACACCTGCTGCTCCTGCCATGCAGAGTTCCCACAGCAAAGCATGCCATTGTGCCTTCGCACACATTGACCTGCCCTCTTTCTTTGCTTTCGTCCCTCCAGACTTGTGTTCCCTCCTCTGCAGGCCCAGGTAAAGTTCACAGAAGAAATCTGTGCTCTTGCAGTTCTTGGCTCCTGTTTCTATCCCAGCGTTTATGATGGTGCAATAGAAGGGCTCACTTGCCTTTCTACTCCACTAGACCAGGAGCTTCTGGAGGATGGAAGAGGTCACATTATTCATCTTATCATCACAGCTGACATAAAGCTAGGCACATCCTGGGGGCTCTAGAAAATCTGAGAACGACTGAGGGAAATGAGTGAATATAAGTGGATGACATGCCAGCTGGCCCAACTTCCAGCTGAACTTGGAATTTAAAGCAGCATTTTTTTCTCCCCTTGAACAGTATTATCTCATGCAGAGCCCTTTCTAAAGCATCATTTGCTGGGTGTTTCCAACTCTGAGAAGGGCACCAGGGGCTTCAGTGGGGCTCAGTCCTGAGCTGCCAGCTACAGGGGCCCCACACTGTCAGTGCACCTTTGTAAGCCCCGTGTGATGCTCTCTACCTCAGGCGCTGTGGGAGGAGTGAGGGAAAGTGTATTGAGGGTTTGCACAGTGCTGACATGCAGTAGGCACTCAATTATGGCCAGTTAATCCCCTTCCTCAATGCAAGGGGACAATTTCTGCAAAGAAGTCTGCTCCTTAATCTCATTTCAGAAGCTAACATTCCCCAGAGGATGAGGACAGCTGCAACTCAGTAAAAGACCCCTAACCTTCAGATCCAGGTCTCTTGGCCATTCTGAGAAATAGAGTGGCTGCCACTAAATCACAAAGAATATAAGTTATGGTTTTATCTTCACCACTAGGAAGAAGAACGATACATCTGCCACCATCAGCTTCGGGAATCAGGTCACTCTGGCCAACACCGCCGAACACCTCCACTCAGAACACCCCCCCCATGCAGTTGCCGACCTGAACCCTCCACTCCCAAGCAGGCCAAACTCCAATTCACTAAGTTGGGTTCAGTATTTTTAGCTGTGAGACCCTGTGGCAATATTCAGCTGATTTCTAGGGTTGTGTCAGTGCCCGCAAAAAGCTCCTCTGATGTCCTAGGACCAGCAGCCCCAGGGTGAGGGACCAGGCTCTTTTTCTGAGTCTGCAGTCCCTGGAGATGATCCTAAATCTGAGTGTTATGCATTCATTCCACAAAGATGTCCTGAGCACCCCCTGTGGGTCAGACCCTAGCATGAACAGGGGGACACCCACTGCATATTCACAGCATGTTCCCTCCACATGCTCACAGGCCAGGGAGAAGCTGCATACAACCCAATGTAATCGCAGGAAGCAAGGGGCCTGAGAGAGCACAGAGGCCAGGTGCCTGGCCAGGCTGGAAGCACCAGGGAAGACTTCCCAGAAGAGGTGATGGTTGGCCTTTGTCTTAAAAAATGAAGAGGCCTCACACCCACTAGATTGGCTACTATTAATTTTAAAAGGAAAAAAAAAAACAGCCCTGGTTGGGTAGCTCAGTCAATTAGAGCACCATCCTGATATGCCAAGGATACAGGTTTGATCTTTGGTGAGGGAACACACAAGAAGAACCAGGGAATGCATAAAATAAGTATAGCAACAAGTCGAAGTTTCTCTCTGTCTCTCTGTACATGCCCCTCAAGTCAACTTAAAAAAGAAAAAGAAAAAAATAGAAAAGTGTTTGTTAGGATGTGTATAAGTTGGAATCCTTATGCATTATTAGTGGGAATGCAAAAGTGTGTCGTCACACAGTACAGCAGTCCCTCAAAAAGTTAAAAATGAAATTATCATATAACCCGGCAATTCCACATCTGGGTTCTATTTAAAATGAAATATATTATAGCAGCATTACTCTCAATAGCCAAAAGGTAGAAGCAACTCATATTTCCATCAATAGATGAAGGGATACACAAAATGTGGTATACACATGCAAAGGAATAGTATTCAGCTTTAAAAATGAGGAAAATTCTAACACATGCTACAATATGGATGAATCTTAAGGACATAATGCTAAGTAAAAGAAGGCAGTCACAAAAAAGAAAAAGCAGCCCTGGCTGGTGTGGCTCAGTGGATTGAGTGCCAGCCTGCGAACCAAAGGGTCACCAGTTCGATTCCCAGTCAGGGCACATGGCCTGGGTTGCAGGCCAGGTCCCCAGTTGGGGGTGTGCAAGAGGCAACCACACACTAATGTTTTCTTCCCTCTCTTTCACCCTCCCTTCCCCTCTCTAAAAGTAAATAAAATCCTTTTTTAAAAAGGGAAAACAAGAAAAAGCAAATATTATATGATTCCACTGATATGAGGTACCTAGAGTAGTCAGATTCATAGAGAAAGTGGAACGGTGGCTGCCAGCAGCGAGGGAAGTGGGAAATGGGAAGTTGTCCAATGGAAACATAGCTACAGTTTGAGGTAATGAAAGAGTCCTGGAGATGGACAGTGATGACAGTTGCATAGCAATGTGTGAATGTACTTAGTGCCACTGAACTACATACTTAAAATGGTCAAAATGTAAATTTTAGATTATGCATATATTACCCCAATTTCAAAAATAAATAAAGAAATAAATATGAAGAGGAGTCTCCATCCAGGGGACGGTGTTTCTGCACAAAACACTGTGATAAGCCTCTTTCACTGCTTCTGAGGAAAAGAGTTGGAAGGGTAGAAACAACTGCCCTTGGAGTGAGCAGGAACACCCTTCAGGACAGTGGGGTGGTAATACAGAAAGTCAACAAGCCTTCCAAGTCCTTGGTTTGACTTCCTGGGCTTTGGGGATGCGCCCACATCCACCAGCCCACACAGGTTCTGCCTTGCTCTGGCCATTCCACAGGCCCTGCCACACCAGCCCCAAGAAGGACAGTGTGACATGGGTGACATGCAAGGACAAGACATTACAATAGGACCAGCAGATGCAGGCAAGTGTGAGAAAACACTGGAACCAAGAGTAAAGTCAGGTCAAGGTCAGGGGAGGATGGCTGGGCCAGTGTGAGAATATGCCCCACTCCACTGCAGCCCACAAGAGCTACACTCCTCAGGAGCTGAAGGCAACCCCCTGCCCACTCCTGGAAGACAAAGCCAAAAGAGATGAATCCTCCCATAGAACAAATGGAGAACCATAAGGAACCTCTCATGGTTCCTTCACTGCCTGGCCACCCAGGAGGGCAGGAGCACAACTGGATGCTGTCACTTCCACCTGGAAGTCTCCATGTCCCTGTGGGCCCCACAGGTACACAAAGCTTGCAGAAAGAGAGAAGATGTGAGCTTCACACATCTTGATGATCACCTACTTATGGCAGTGGGCCAGGCACAGGCTGAGTAACTGGACAGGTCCTGATGCTCATGGCACTGTGTAATGTCCTGCCAGCAGAACGCAGGCTTGCCCCACGGCCACCAGAACCATCCTGCATTGGGCACTGCACCCTGACTCTCCAGCTCTCCACACCCCAACCCCACTGGGCTTCTTTCTGTTTCTCAGTTTGCCAAGCCCTTCAGAGCCCCCCAGCCTTTACACGTGTCCCCTCCACCAGGAGTGCTGGCTCACCAATCCCAGGGCTGGCTCATGCTCACCCTTCAGGCCTCACCCCAAAGAGGCACTCTCTGACCACCCTGCTATTCTCTCACACATCCCCTGCACCTTCCCTCCACAGAGCTCACCACTCTCCACAATCATCTACCTCACTCATGTTGTCTGTTTATTCGCTTATTAATTTGCCATCTCTTTCCCACCACCATGTAGTTCCATGAGGGCTGGGTCTTACCTGTCATGTTTGGCCTAGCACCCAATTCAGCACTGGGCACACAGGAGTCAGAAATACTTGGACTAACTAAACCAATGAATATTATCTGCCAAGCACTTTTGGACCTATAGTCTCATCGGATCTATCAGGAAATTGCTTTGAGATAAGAATTACTATCCCTACTTTACAGATGGGAAAGTGAGCCCCAGGAGAATGACTGCCAGTCACACAGCTAGGCAGTGACAAGCCTTGGATTCAAATTCTGTCCGAGGGTCCAGTAGAACCCAGAGATCATAAGAGAACATGAAACAGTGTGTGTATATATATGTGTGGGTGTGCACAGGTGTGGCCTGCATCAGTGTGCGCACTACAGGTGTGCGGGCCGGACCCTGGGCCCAGACGGCTCCATCCCACAGGTCCAGGAGCTACAGGAAGAGAGGGACCTCACCTCTTCCACAGGTTTGTGCCCAGCACACTTCACAGGGCCTCAGCTGGGCTTCAGCAAAAGTTACTTGAACCAAATGCAAGCTGAAGAGCTATCTCTACATATGTGAGCTATCGTTTTTCAAGTTCCTCTGCTTTTCTACATGGGTATGACAGGAGAAATGAATGTACCCAAGGCTATAGAGGCTAGATTAGCAACAGTTTAGGGTTAAAAAGTGAATGTACTTATACAGACGGCATGGAGCCTGGAACCAACACAGCTGCCGATGTCTCTTCAATGGCTCTACACAATTCCCATCTGAGCCTCTCCCTCCTGCCTGCTACGTCAACTCTGTATGGGAAAATAATGTGTGTTTCTAGGTGGGTGAAGTCTTGTGTGTATGTCTGGGAGTGTCTGTGCATGGTATGATGTGTTGTTGAGACTCTTTATGGCTGTGAATCTACGTGTAGACCTAAGTGTGTGTATGTGTGCATTTCCTGCATCCTCCTTCAGACTACAGACTCCTAACAAGAGAGCGGGTTCTTTCTCTGTTTCCATCATTGGCCACTTACTATGTATTAGAGAAACACAACTAATTTGTTCATTAACAGCAGGTGTGCTTAAGATGCGCCCTTCTCCTGCCTCCCCATTCAGATGGCCTCTTAGCATCATGGTGATGAGTGCCCAGCCCAGATAGCACAAGGGAGACAGCCTTGTTTCTCCACTCACACCTGTCCTCCAGCACCCCCTGAACTGCTGACACCCCACCCTGAAAAGGCATCCCAAATTCTCAAGGGTGTGCTCAGGTTGACTTGCAGTCACCAGCTGCCGTTCTGGCTCCTGCAGAGGGTAGTCTTCTCACTCTCTAGCCTTCCATCTGCTCATGCAGGTCACGTCCTGTAGTCAGTACAGAAGGAGGAACTGCCTGCAGAGTCCCCAACACTGGTTGTCTCTGTCCTCACCAACAACTGAGGACTGTTCCAGCCCCACAAATGCTTCCGTACTTTTGTGTCCATTAAAGGCACAATCTTGCTCAACCAATTAATGAAGCACCTTCTCTCCTGCAATTCTTAAATTTCCCCAGAGCAAAACATAAAGTCTAAGCAATTACACAGCTCATGGTTTGATAAAGGAAAGCTTACATCTTTAATAATTCATAATTATTAAAGAACACCCTGTGAAGAAATTGTTTAATTAAAAGACAACAGTGGGACAAAAGGCAAATAAAAAGGAAAAAGAGGCAGACCACAACTATTAATTCAGAACTAAATAAATATCCTTCACTTGAGAGTCCTTAAATATTTTCTTAGAGTCAGATAAACTTGTTCAGAGAGCACTGGAATTCTAGCTCTGAGGCAGTGACTCTGCTCCTCAAAGACAAATGTGGAATCTCTAGGAGAAACTTGGGCTAAACAAAAAAGGGGCTTTAATATTTCAGGGCTGGCCAGAGTGCAGCCTTCTGCTTCCAGGGAAATGAAACAGACATTTTTCCCTATTCTTCCCACTAAACACAATTCAAAATCCCAAATATTGTACAGAAGACAAACATAAGGAGAGCCTAAAGAGCAGAGAGAAGTCAGACCACTGGCAAGGAACCCTGGAACCTAAAGTACATGGTAATGAGGGCCCCGGGTTTTCTTTTCACTTCATATATTCCAGACTTGGAGCTGAAGAGTTGACAACCCAAAAATATCAACAGAAACAGGCAAAAATAAAAATAAAAGAGCCCGTTCTCTCTAACCAGAGGTCCATTAAGAGGGTAGCCTAACAAGACAGAAAACTTTCAGGCAATAACCACCCTATTCCAGCCAAACACTCCAGAACAAAGCATCACCCCACATTTACCCACCACAGCAAAGGCGTGTGTGGACACTAGACTTCCACTTTCACCAGGCTGTGACAGGTTCCCTTTCTCCCACCTGGATGATGCCAGAGGAAGGAAAGCTCAGTGGGGATTCAGAACTTTCACTACCACCCAGGAATAGAGAGGTCAACTCCCTCAGGGTATCAGTGCACATGGGGAGTAGTAACGGGCACCCCTACTTCTTCCAGCCAGAGAGGGATCCATGAGGCCTTAGTGTGGAGCCAGAACTCTCACATCTGACCCACAGTAGCATCCTAAAACCACCTCCCAACAGAGGCCAAGAGGAGAACTTGGATTTTACTCTTTACTTGGTAGTAATCAGACAGCAGCCCCCTCCCTCCAGTGGAGTCAGAAGAAATCAGCAAAAAACAGAAGGTTTAAGTAAGACCCAGAGCCTCATAACAAAATCCCTAAAAACATCCAGGATTCAAATGAAATCACCATTCATACCAAGAACCAGAAAGAACTCAAAGTGAATACATATATATATGAAAACAAGCAACAGATTCCAGCAAGGAGATGATGAAAATGCTAAGGACAATCTGAAAAAGATTTTAAAGCAGCCATCATAAAAATGGTCTAACGGGAAACTGTGAATACACTTGAAAAAATAAAAAATAGAAAGTCTCAGAAAGAAATACAAGCTGTAAAGAAAAAACAAATGAAAATTTTAGAACTGAACAATACAATAACTGAAAAAATAAAAGTGAAAAAGCTCAGTGGAATTCTCAACAGCAGAGGTAACAATATAAATCACCCACTCTACCAACAAAGGTAAAATAGGCTGGAAAAACATGAATGTAGTCTCAGGATTTGAGGGACTTTTTTTTTTAAAGAAAGATTTAACATTCATGTCATCAGAGTCAGGAAAAGTAAGGAGAAAGAGAGTGGGACTCATAAAAAAGTACTTGAAGATATAATGACTGAAAACTCAAACTGAGCAAAAGACATAAATCCATAGATTTTGGAAGCTGAGTGAATCCCAGACAGGCAAACCTCCCCAGTCCGTATCAAAACACATCATAGTTGAACTTAGGAAAACTAAAAACAAAGAAAAAATTATTTCTTTGAGACAGCAAGAGGTAACAGCACCTTACCTACGGGGGAAAACAATTTGTGGAACAGTAGGTTTCTCATCAGAACCATAGAGGCCGTGAGGAAGTGACACAACATTTTACTTTACAAGTGCGGAAAGGAAAGACCTGCCACCCGGAACCCTACATCCAGTGACAAAATCCTTCAGAAACGATGGGAAACAAAGATACTTTCACATGAAGAGCCTCTGGGAGACTTTGTTGCCAACAAACCTAGCCAAATAGTGAAAGGAAGTTTTCTGAACAGAAAGAAAATGATACAACAGTGCTTTAGAATATTATAAAACTGAAAAGAATACAGTAGGCAGAAATATGCATAAATACAATATACTTTCCTTCTCCTGGTAAGCTTTCTAAATTATGGTTGAAGCCGGAAGGAAATTATAACACTGTCTGACGTGGTTGTAAGTGTATGTAGAGTAAACATGTAAGATAAGACAATTACATATTATTAATGGGAGGGCAAAAAATAACAGGAGGTGAGGCTTCTATACTTCACTTGAACTGGTAAAATGCCAATAACAGAAGGTTGTGACTAGATTGTGTGTGTGTGTGTGTGTGTGTGTGTGTGTGTGTGTAAAGTGAGAGAGCCATACTTACAGCAACCACTTCAAGCACTAGGTGAAGAGATCCACTTAAAACCTCTATAGATTAATCAAAACTAAATTCTAAAAAATGTTCAAGTAATGCAGAAGGAGACAGGAAAAAAGAAACAGGAGCAAAAACCAAAATCAACAGAAAACAAAAAATAGTATGGCAGACCAAAGCTCTAACATATCAAAATGACACTATATAAATAGTCTAAACACAACAACTAGAAGAAATTAGCACAGTACATTAAAAACCATTAGCAAGTATGCTGTCCATAACAAACAGGTTTGTTGTAGAAACATCATTCCTATATAAAAACATATAGGTCAAAAATAAAAAATGGAAAAAGCTATGTCATGCAAACATTAAACAAAAGAAAGCAAGAGTGACTTCCAAGCAAAGAAAATTGACAGAGACATTATAATAATAATAAAAAGGCCAATCCACAAAGAAGACACAGTATCCTTAATGCACATGCACTAAACAATAGAGCTACAAAATATGTACAGAAAAATTGAAAGAACTGAAAGGCTAAATATTAAAATCTGCAATTATCATTGAAGACTCCAACATCTCTCTCTCTCAACAACTGATAGAACAACTAGACAGAGAATGAGCAAGAATATAGAAGTACCTAAGCAGTACTATCAACCAAAAGATTTTGACACATTTTTATAGAACATTCCACTCAAAGCAGCAGATCACACATTCCTTCAAGTGTTCAGGGAACACAGACCAAGAGAGACCATATCTTGAGCCATAAAGCAAATGTCAACAATTTCAAAGAACTGAAATCTTACAGAGTGCATTCTCTGATCACAATAAAATCAAACTAGATATTAATAACAGAAAAATAACAGTAAAAGCTCTAAACACTTGGAAACCAAACAACACACTACAAAACAGTTCATGGGTTAAAGAACAGCCTCAAGGAAAACCAAGAAAGTACACTTAACTAAAGGAAAATGAAAATACAACATATCAAAATTTGTGGGACATGGCTGAAACAGTAATGAGGGGAAAATTTATAATGCCAAATGCACATATTAGAAAAGAGGAAAACTCTCAAATGAATAAACTAAGCTCATACCTAAACAATCTAGAAAAGGAAAAGCAAAATAAACTCAAAACAAGCAGAAGGAAGAAAATCATAAAGATAAAACTCAAAATCAATGAAAACAAACAGAACAACCAGAAAAAGTAGAAAAGATAACTAAGAAAAGAGTTAGTTCCTTGAAAAGATCAATAAAATTGACAAACTTTTTGTAAGACCAGCAAAAAAAAGAAAAAGACACAATTACCAATATCAGCAATGAAGCAGGGGAGAACGCTGTAGACCTGGAATCATCGGAAGGATGATGAGGGCACTGCGTACAACTCCACACATCTAAATCTGACAACTTAACTGAGACAGGCAAATTCCTCAAAAAGCACAAGCCAGACAATTTACCCTGTATGAATTAAATAATTTGAATAGCCTTATAACTATTAAGAAAATTGAATTCATTATTTTAAAATTTCCCAAAAATAATTCTTCAGACCTAGATGGTTTCACTGACAAATTCTGTCAAATGCTTAAAGATGAAATAACACAAATTCTATGAAACCTCTTCCAAAACATGGAAGAGGAGAAAATACTTCCCATATCACTTTATGAGGCTAATATTATCCTGACACCAAACCAGACAAAGACAGTACAAAAGAAGAAATCATTAGACCAATATCATCATGCATATAGATGCATGAATCCTCAACAAACTGTTAGTAAATGGAACCCAGTCATATACAAAAAGGACTATACAACATGACAAAGTAGGGCTCTTTCCAGGGATGCAAGTATGTTTTAGTATTTGAAAATCAATCAGTGTAATAACCCACCACATTAACAGGTTACAGAAAAAAAACTTGCATGATCACATCCATCAATGTAGAAAGGAATTTCACAAACTACACTATCTGTCCATGATAAAAACTCTCAGAAAAAAAGAATATAGAGGGAAGGGACTTCCTCAACTTGAAAAAGAGCATCTACCAATAAACCTACTGCTAACATCATATTTAACAGTGAAAACGACTGAATGCTTTCCTCTTTCATTTGTTTCCTATTTGATAAGGAACAAAGCAAGAATATCTGTTCTCACCACTCTTATGCAACATGGTACTAAAGGTTTCAGCCAGTTCAATCAAATAAAAGTAAGAAATAAAGGGCCTACAAATGGGAAAGGAAAAAATAAAACTGGTCCCATTTGCAGATGACATGATATAAAGAAAGTCACAAGGAATCTACAGAAATCTTTTAGAAATCATAAGTGAGTTCATCAAGGCCACATAATAAAAGATACACATGTAAAAATCAATTATTTTTATATACTAGCAATGAACATATGGACACTGAAATTAAAAATACAATACCATATACAATTGCAAAACATAAATATCTAAGTATAAATCTAAAATAACAAGTATAACATGTATAGGACTTGTATGCTAAAAACTACAAATGCTGATAAATAAAATTAAAGGGGAAAGATCTCAATAAATGGAAAGATGAGATATATCGTGTTCGTAGATTGGAAGAATCAACACAGTAGAGGCATCAATACTACCCAAACTGAAATATACATTCAAGTAATTTCTAGCAAAATCCCAGCAAGTTCTCGATATATAGACAAATTTAATCTAAAATTTATTTGGAAAGGAAAAAATTGGAATAGCTAAAACAATTTTAAAGAAACAAAAGAGTGGGAAGAATCAGTATACTCAGTTTTAAGATATGATATAGCCGCAGTAATCAAGAGCATGTTGTGTTGATGGAGAAACACACAGATCAAGGGGAAAGGACAGAGAGCCCAGAAATAGACCCACACACGTATGTCAGATGGATCCTTAGCAAAGTGCAAAGTAATTCAGTGGAGGGAGAACAGCCTTAACAGTGCTGGAGCAACCGGACATCCACAGGCAATAAATAAATATATAGATAAATAATCTCAAACTAAGTCTCATACCTTATACAAACATTAACTCCAAATGAATCACAGACTTAAATGTGAAACCTAAAACTATAAAGTTTTTAGACAAAAATAAGAGAAAGTCTTCAGAGTGTAGACCTAGACAAAGAGTTCTTATACTTGACACAAAAGACATGATCCATAAAGTTTAAAATCATTAAAAATTGATAAACTGGACTTCATCAAAATGAAAAACTTTCAGCAAAAGATCCAGAGATTTTTCAAACTACAAAGGGGTGAAAAGACAAACTACAGACTTGGAGAAAATATTTTCAAAACACATATCTGACAAAGACCTGCTACCCAGAATATCAAGAACTAGCAAAACTCACAGAAAAAAAAAAATTCAATTAGAAAGGGACAAAAGACATGAAGAGAAACTTCACTGAAAAGAATATACAGATGGCAAATAAGCACATGTGAAGATATTCACCATCATTAGCCACGGGGGTGATGCAAATAGAAACCTCAATGATATGCCACCAAACACCTATTAGAATAGCTAAAATAAAAAACAATGACAATGTCAAATGCTTATGAGGGCGAAGAGAAATGAGATCAGTCATACACTGCTGGCGGTGATATAAAATGGTACAGCCATTCTGGAAAACGGTTTGGCAGTCTTTAAAAAAAGAAAATGCAACTACCTACCATATGACCCAACAATTGCACTCTCGAGCATCTATTCCAGAGAAGTGAAGACATGATCACACAAAAACCTACACATGAATGTTTATAGCAGCGTTATTAGTAATAGACAAAACCGAAGGGGATGGTGCGGGGGAACCCAGGTTTTTTTATTGAATGGCTAGTTAAACTGTGGTAACATCATAGCATAAAGTACTACTCAGTAGTAAAAAGGAATGAACTATGGATACATGAAACAACCTGGAAGGATCTGCACAGAATTATGCTCAGTGAAAAACAAGTTAATTCCATAGACTACATGTTGTATAATTCCATTTACATAGCATTCTTGAAATGACAAAATTACAGAAATAGAGAACACATTAGTGGTTGCCAGGGGTCAAGAAGGGCTGGGGGCAGGAGGGAAGTGGGATCTTGCTAGTGATGGGAATATTCTGTGTCTTCATTGTATCAGCGCCAACATCCTGATTTTAACATTGTGCTCTAGTTTTGCAAGATGTTACCTTTGGGGAAACTGGAAAAAAATACATTGTAATATCTCTGCATTATTCTTACAACTTCATTGGAATCTACAGTTATGTCTCAGTAAAACGTTTAATTTAAAAAGAAGTTGAGGACAGAGCAAAGTCCAGCATCCAGGATGCCAAACAATATCCCTGATTGCTATTTGCAGGAGCCCCACGAAGTGTAGAAACAAGACACCCAGTTCCCGAGCCTAAATGGCTCATGGCACAGGAGGAAGAATGAAAGGGAGATGGACTGTCCTCACAAAAGACAGCTTCTCTAAGGTGCCTGGATGGCAAAAGAGATGTTCCACAGCATACCATCGACCTTTGCTGCCCATCACAGCACACTGCTTTAAGAGGAGGGAGGCATGAGGCTGAGGCCATGAGAGGGAGATGATGGCAGAATCACCTAGTTCCAAGGGCAAAGCTCTGGCTCATGAATACACTGGCAAGATAATGACCATGAGGCTGGGTCACTCTGGGAGGTACCTTCCAGCCCAGCCACAGACCCTGCACATGCCAAGTGAAAGAATGCCAAGCAAGCCTCTTGTCCAGGGTACATTCTAGGGAACCCTAGGTTTACAAGATACTCTGGCAAAAAGGATTCAATGGTCGAATTTGTTTGCATGCAACAGTGAGGAGCTCACCACCTCTCTAAGCAGGGGACAGTGCCATTGGGCATGGTTGAAACAGCAAAGGCTCTGAGGAAAAATGTGTACCTGAATCCAGCTATGCTACAAAAAAGGCAGCTATAAGGCCTTGGGCAAATTGCATAAATGCTCTATTTCCTCATGTGTAAATGAGCTAATAATGTCTGCGTTACATAGTAGGTATGAGTATTCATTAATAATAATAATAATGGTAATACCAAACTTCATGGATCACTTACTATGAGCCAGGTACTGTACTTGGTGGCCTCCACCACTCTAATAGCAGACATTCCTAAGGTCAGAGAAGGAAGCAGAGGCTCAGAGATGGCCAAGAACTCCCCAATGTTACCATCAGCACTGGTGACTGGCTCAGCTGGAATGTAAACCCAGATTCATCTGACATCAATGTTTGTACTCTTAAACAGGGTAAATGTAAAGCACCCATAACACAGTGGATGCTCAGCAAAATTTTTGTTCCTTCTCACTTCCAACTTGCGAAGCCTTATTAAGAATGCAGTGCCTGGATTTAAGCAATGCACCTGGGTGTCCCCTGGTCACCTTAACCACACCAGGGCTCTCATCAGCTAACAGTGTCTCAACCCTGCTAAGCTTCTGTGCAGCCTCTATGGCTGCCCACAGGAAGCCTGCACTGCCACACCCACATGTCCTTTGTCCTATCAAAGCAGATGTCTTGATTCTCCAGACACCAAAGTGCCAGTGTGGGCTATAAGAGTGCCAAGTGAACACTCCAGTAGATGTCTCTTTGTGGGAAGTATATCTTAATTTGTTTGGGCTGCTATTAACAAAATAGCACCAACTGAGTAGCTTAAACAACATCTAAGCATTTATTTCTCATAATTCTGGAGGCTGGAAAGTCTCAGATCAAGGGGGCAGCAGATTTGGTTCCTGGTGAGAGTCCCCTTCCTGGTTTGCAGAGGAGACAGACTGCATTTTTGTTGTGCCTTCACATGGGAAAGAAAGGGAACAATAGCCTATTCCTCTTCTTACAAGAACACTACCCATTGTGGGGACTCCACCCTCACAACCTCATCTCAACCTAATTACCTTCCAAAGGTCTCACTTCCAAATACCATTGTATTCAGGTTAAGACTTCAACATATAAATTGGGGGAGATGGGAGACACAAACATTCTGTCCATAAGAGTATATCTCTGGAGGATACATTCTCAGGAGTAGAGACAACAGATATGAGAATTTTAAATTATTAATATAACACATATTACTAAACTGCCACCCAATATATTTATATGAATTTATATCCCCACCAACAGTGTGTGAAAGGGAACATTTGTCTACAACTTATACATAACTGAAATAGAAAAATGTCCAAGACATGTTGCTAAATGAAAAACAAACAGGTACATATTTTGATCCAACCTTTACAAAAAGAATAAAGTGTGATTACATGACACTGGATATGTACTAACTCTTAAGGCTGATATGAACCCTGAATGTAAAAAAAAAGGAAGAAGACACCTAGTAAGAAGGGCTCCTGGTGACTAACTGGGCTCATTTTTTTTAAAGGCAAAGTGGGAGGCTAGGGGCTAGCAGCCATTTCTGCACAGGAGCCTCTCAGACAAACTGCACTTCATGGAGAAGCCTGCACTGAATTGCATGCCTCTATACTAAAATGCCTGCTTGCACTGTGTTTCTACCAGGGGAGACAGCCCTTATAAAGGAGTTCCTGGAGTCCTATTTCAACCAATATGACTGAGGCTTTCTCCATCCAATCAGAGCTGTGCATTTTTGACCAATTAGAGCAGCTCTATTCTGACCAGACAGAACAGTGCCTCTGAACCAATCAAACTGTAAGGATTCAGAGTCTTCATTTGCATGAGATTGGACTAATTAGGGACCAGGGCAGGGACCTCTGTCCATATAAGCCAGCTCCCCTCTATCTTCTGGTTCTGGAGTGCACTTTTCCTTTTCATGGAAGATTGAAGACTGTGTTTCTCCTGAAACATCCAAGACATCTCGCAGGAGCAGAGCTGCCTACCTGAAAAGGGACCTGGCCCCAACACAGCCTCAGAGCCTTGCTGTAGCACCATTGAGCTGTTTACACTGAATAAAGTTTTCTTCTTCAACACACTCCAAATTGGGGGTTCCCTTTGGCTTTTGAATAGGCTCCAACTTGACAATGGTTATCTCCAAAAGGTGGGAGACAAGGCCTTGTTCCTTTCCAATTGCATGGAGATTGATCATGATTGAAGTGTATGAAACTGTCTCTTCAGTTTGAAAGCAGAACAAAAAGATTCAAGTTACATTTTAAGAAAAAGAGAAAGTAATAAGAAACTAAATGTGAAAAAAATCCGCATGTGAAGAAAATACAATCAAGTGGTTATTTTCCAGCAGAACATATCAGAATGCAGCTCTTTGTTTTCTGAAAAAAATGAATTTTAATGATAACATCACATTAAAAAGCAGTTTCTTGACCCTGGTGTGCCAACCACAGCACTGCTATCCAGGTCACCACTTAAAGCCACTTAAAGTCAAAGTAGTTATTCCACTACTCTTCTGATATGAACAGAGTGCATGCTTACTATTAAGTGATGATTACAAATTACCCGTATTCAGCCCACCCTACCACAACCATTATTAATATTTTTGTTCAGTCCTTCTAGAGTTGGTTCTATGCAAAGATCCCCAAGGTATGTGCAATCTCGTAGCTTATTTTTCTCTTCATAGTCTATGTGTTCATCTCATGCAATTTGGCAAACATTTGTGAAATGAGGGCAGGTATGAAACTCCGTCACTTGGCTATGCCAATTTCCTTAACCATTCCCATAACATTGGCTCTTTAGATTATCACCAGCTGTTCTGAATTACATCATGCAGAAAGTTTTCTATGTAATTATGATAATCCAATAGGAGAGATTCCTAAAAATGAAATCACCATCAAAGGATATAAACATTTTATAGTTCCAGATACTCATTACTAAATAATCTTCCAGAAAGCCTGCCCCAAATATAAAGCAGAAGCAAGTGTTCATTTTACAAAAGTCTTGCCAGCACTGGGTATTCTTTAGCTGAGTGGTGAAAATGGCATCCTGTCTTTGCTTTGATTACAACTGGGGTTTTAGTGGCTTTCCATATGTTTAACAAGCTGCATGGTCTCTTGTGATTTGTTTGATGGTTTTCTCTGCACATTTACCTACTAAGAATAATCAATATCATATTTAAGTTTCTCTAAGCCTTCTGTCACACTTCTGCTACAACTCCCCTATTAATGGCCACTGATGCCCATTTGAAATATTAATGGTTATGAAATCTATATTTTAGATCTACAGAACACTCAACACAAAGACACTCTGGTTTGATTTTCACAACAGTCCTATTTGTAGGCCTAATGAAATTTGTAATCCCCATTTTACAGATCAGAAAACAGAGGTCCAATCAATAAATTAGTTTTTCCAGGATCACATGACCACTAATTAGCAGAGCTAGAACCAGAATGAGTGGCATGGCCACTTACACTCAGGGTCTGACCACCTTAGAGTCTGCAGAGAACTACCCCTCTGGGGTCTCAGGGCACCGAGGCCTAGTGTCTTGAGGTGGCACAGGACAGCCACCAGTATCCACACTGCACCTGGCTCCCAGGAAGCTCTTACAGGTATTTGGGGCCAACATTCTGCACCCCCAAGGAACTAGGATCTGATCCGATCACTTATTCTGATTCCACAGGGATTCTGGTGCAGGGAGAGGCCAGAACCTGGTCATTGGCATGAAGGAAGGTACAGAGGCAGCATGACATTGGGGAAATGCATGACCTCCGGGTCAGAGATCCTGGCTCACCAGGTAACTCTGGACAACAGCCAGCCTCTCTGTGCCTCAGTGCCTTTCCTCTGAAGCCAAAATTAAAACAAATCTTCCTTCAAAGGCATATCACGCATATTATTGTAGTCACGAGCATAACTGACACTCCGCCTCTCTCAACAACATCCATAGACTAATAAGACCCACAATTATGAAACATTTCTTGCGTGCAGGGCTGTACTTTGACCATGTCTCATACATCATCTCAGTAATTTCTCAGCATAACCCATTCAATCACTTAGCCAAATATTTATTCAGCACTTTTCTAGGTGCTAGGGATATAGAAGCAAACAAAACAGACAAATGTCCCTACTCCGGTGAAACTTACACTCCAGTGAAGAAGACAGAAAATATACAAGATAAATAAATACAAAATATAATAAGTTATACCAGCATGAGTAGTGAGAAAAACAATAACACAGAGAGGAAGGAGAGCAAAAGTCTGGCCGGGGGTTAACGTTTCAGCAGGCTGGCCAGGGAAGGCCTCCCTGGGACGGTGACAGTAACAGTTTTGATTATTAAAGACGTTACATGAACGAAAGCCTGAAATATGCTTGCATAGGCACATGCCTTCTTGTGCTTCTGCCATGAGCAAAAGAGTATCCTCCATCCTTGGCCCCAGCTGGGGTGCCAAGAAGCAGACCCACAGGTGGAAGCAGAAACTACCAAGTCTAGCCTGCCTGAGCCATGCCAGCCAGCCTCCAGGGATGGGGAAGATGCTGGTGCCAGTGAAATCTGGGGTTGTTTGTTACACAACATTCTGTGGTCATCAGTGACTGACAGCAGGACTTTTGAGTAAAGACATTAGGAAAGTGAGAGAAGGGCTGTTTTTCTGTCTGGGGGTTGACTGTTCCAGAGAGGAAACAAGTATAGATAGAGATCGCATGCAGGGGCCCACCTTGCATACTTATGGCACAGCACAGAGGCCCATGAGGCTAGAACAGCAAGAACTGGAGGATAATAGATGAGGTCAAAGAGAGGATGAATGGCTGGGTCAAAGTAACACTTTAGAGGTTGACCATATGATTTATCATCTAAAACAGAGTGTTTCTAAAATTGAAGTATAATTTACATATAGCAAAATGCATTCTTTTTAATGTACAATTCTATCAATTTGATGAACTTAGACAGTCATGTAACCAACACCATAATGAAGATATAGAACAGTTCCATCACCCACCAAAATTCCCTGTGCCTCATAGTCGATGTCCCTGGTCCTGGACAACACTGATCAGTTTTTGTGCCTGTAGTTTTTGCCCATTTTCAACATCATTAAATGGACTCATGGAGTATAATAAAGTCTTTTGAGTCTGGTTTCTTGCACTCAGCATATGTTTCTAAGAATCATCCCACATTGCTCTGTAATCAGTAGGTTATTCCTTTTTAATGCTGAATAATATTCCAGTGTGTTACTCAGTTTGTTATCCACTCACCAGCTGGGTTATTTCCAGTTTGGGGCTGTTATAAATAAAGCTGCTGTATGCATTCACATACACTGAACCAGGACAATTTTCAGAATAACTATTCCTCTGGGACAAGAGGTGTAAATGGGAACCATCCCATGCAGATGGGGAAAGTGTGTTTACCTGACTCAGGTCAAGGTAGGGACTCCCACTGTTACCCTGACAAGATGTGAAGCTATGGGAAGATCCTGAGCAGAGGAATGACGTGATCAGCAGACATCTTAGCAGGATTGCTCTGACTACAGGGGGGCAAGGACAGAAGCAGGAAAGCCAATTACTGATTGTTATCTGAACAATGCTGATTTAGATTAGGGAGGTGGCCACTGTGTGGTGACGAGTAACCAGATTCCAGATGCCCTGAAGGTCAAAGCTGATGGAATTTTGAAGGACTAATTACAAAATGTGAAGGAAAGAAGCTTCAAAGACAGCACTAAGATTTTTGCCCTGAGCAACCAAAGAGGGTGTTCAGCCCGTTTTACACAGAAGGTCATCCAGGCTTACAGAAGATGAGACATTTGCTCATGGCCATCCAGCGAAGGCAGAGCCAGGACTGGTGTTCCAGAAACCAGCTGCTTAGCATCACCAGACCACATGCCTTATGTCAGAGAAAGAACCAATCACTCTCCCAAGGAGAAGTGCACATCAGAATTCCTCCCCAAATGATTCCAACAGCACAAAAGTGCCCCAGCCCAGGAGAAGCTGCCCAGGAAGAGCCACCAAGAAGCCCCAAAGTTGGAAGCTGGGACTTTCCCTGGACCGTTCATAACCAGAATACAAGGCCTAGGGATGGGCAGGGGAGCAGGGTATGAAGTGAGCAAAGGCAAACAGGAGGGGTTAGCAGGCCTGCCACACTCCAGGGGCATCAGCCCCCTGAGCCTGAGTGCACTGCTGGGGAGCTTGGAGGGGAAGAAAGCAGTGCTAGAGTTGAGCACCACTCTGCCACCCATGGCAGCCTGGCTCCTTCTGAGGCCAGAGGCTGGAGCTGGCCCTGAATTCTGTACAGGGCTCAAGTGGGGAATTCTGGACCCCTCAGCAGTTCCTGGTAAACCTGTGATGGATGTCATAGACTCCTGCCTACCCACCAGCCACGGCTCAGTCCCTGGGGCTATAGTTACAATTCGCCACCCAAGGAGACCTCACCTCATCCCAATGCACGGTCCACCATCCTAGCTCATGCACCCAGACTCCCAAGGGTGAGCAGAGCTGGGATCCCATCTGGATGAGTGATGACACTAGACAGGATTAGCAGGGAGGGCATTCCCACTGCTGGTCATGTATCAACTCTCAGGATGTGGGGGAAAGGATCTCCTTATTCCACAGCATCTCACATTCTTTCCCAGCCATAGTTCTTAAGAAAGGATACGCCTTACACCACAAGACTAGCAAAGCAGAGCACAGCTCCCTGATACACTGTCCACCTCCCCTGACCTCAACCACACCTCTAGGAGAGCGAAAATCATTACTAAGCACTGTTGGGCCAAACCCTGCCAATGGGATGCTGGGCACATACCTCAACATTCCTATCCCATCTCTAGACCTTTATCACAAATTGTTCATCCCAGACCTCAAAGGGATGGCTCCTCTGCCTTACTTCTCTTGTAAGCACCGATGCTCTCTGGGGTGGCCCTCAGAGTCTATTCTGGCCACACAGCAGTCTGCTGAGAGGTAAGTGGGAGCCCATTCCAGTGCGTAAGGCAGCATTCCACTGCCACCCTCACTCTTTTCAATACCACAGAGATGACAAGAGCAGGCTTAGAGTCACATGGACCAGGATTCAAATCCCAACCCTGACACTCATTAGGGGGATGAAGGCCCCTGACTTAACCCATGGAGGTTAAGTAATCCGTGCAACTCTGTGCAGATTACTTAACTCCCAAACCTCAGCTTCCTCACCTGTAAGATGACTCTCTTGGTTTATAAGGAATAAATGTGTTCCTATATAAATGTGCCTGACAGGTAAGAAGAGCTTGTTCCTCTTACAAAGCTGCCAGGCAGCCCAAGTAAGAACCTAGGATATACCTACAGCCAGGTCCCAATGAAAACCTATAAAACTGCAAACCTGCTGAGTTCTGTGGGCAAGGCCTCAGCAAGTGCAGGGGTGCCCAAACCACCCTGAAAAGGCCCAATACAGGCCATCCACCCCTGTATCCTTTGACTTCAGTGGGGCCCCCCATTTTGGGGGGCCCGCCAAGGGGACAGGTCTCTGCTACAAAGATGGCCCAGATAAGAGCATGACTACCATGCTCAGAGAGCATCCCAAGGCCCCAGGGCCCAGCCCTAGCTGGCAGCAGACAGGCAGATAGGGAGCGCCAGCTCCTTTGTGTCCAGAGAACAGCTCATGCCATACATCAGAGCCAAACTCAGCAAACTGAGTGCCAAGAGCCATCCATGTCTTCCTCCATGTACTCCACCCAAGGTTCTCAGGACAAGGATCTGCCTTCAGTTTCCAACACATGCCTGTACCTAGGCTCACACCCCACTCAAGCTCTGCTGAAATTCAGCCCTAACACCTTGCTCCCAGGATGCTCCAGAGCCAAAGAAAGTACACTGGGTCTTTCTATGAGGCCAATGGTCAAGCAGCATATTGGAAAGCAGGTGCAGGGCTGTAAGGTGAGGAAAACAGGAGGGCAGAAGGCAGAAACAAGAGCTGGAAAGCAAACAAGACCAGCAGCAGGTGACAGGGCTGTGACAGGTTCTGTGCCCCCACACACCTCCACTTGCTGCTGAGATTAATTTTCCTGACGAATCAATCCTACCCACTTCTAACTTCATGATTTATTCACGTAATTATACCTTAGGGTTGCTTTTTTTTTTTTAAATACAGGGATTTATAGTTGCTCTGAACTCCTGGATGAGGATTTTACCACATTCCTTTGAAGTTGAAGGAACACTTTCAATTTATGGGCTAATTTCACAAGCATTATCCCAAATACGTGGGGAGACAGCCAAATTACATGGGCACTGGAGTGGCTTTAATGTGCCCAAGGAGACAGTGAGGGAGGAAAGGTCATTCCCAAGTCCATTGTCCAGGTAAGAAAACTGAGATCCACAGCTGTTGAGTGGGTCTGACAGTTACTGAGGTCCCACAGTTACTGAGGTCCCATGGTTACTGAGTACAGAGTAGATCAGAAGCACGTCCCCTCTGCCACTGAGGTCCCCATTCATCTCACTGCACCACGCTGTCTCCCAAGAACACCTGTGATTTGCTCACTGTTCTTGCCCCCTGTGTCTCTCACTCAGTTCTCAGGCCTGAGATGTACCTTCCAAGGTACACACGTAGACTGTGTGGGGATCATTTTCTTCAAGAAAAGCAGAGCACAAGGGGCCAGTGGCCCCTTACCAGCCGTGTTCTGGGCACATGGGGCCTTCATTCCCTCGTCTTAGTGAGACCCTTCAGTATGCCAGGCCCTGAGTGGTACTGAGGACAACAGTGGCTGTACTGCCCTCTGTATTACAGATTAGAATCTAGAGGGTAAGACCAACATGGGTGAAATAATTATATAGCATCACAGAGTGAAATACACTCTCTGAAGAAAAGCACAGGTGTCATGTGCATGTCTAACAGGCCTCGAGGGGTTGGGGCAGCCAAGCAAGGCTGCCCCAAGGAGCAGCAATTGGGCTGATATGCAAAAAATGATGGGAGTTAGCAAAGCCTGCAAAGCCTCACAAGCATGAGGGCTGCTCCAGGAAGAGGAAGCCAGAGTGAGATGATTCTAGAAATGAAGTTTTTCTGTTTGTAAAATGAGGGTGGCAATGCCCACTACTGGGCATGGGGGCCAAGACAAAGATGATGCCACTAAGGAGCCCACACGCTGACCCTTCTGACCAACTTCTGGAAATTTCCCAGAAGCAATAATCCAAAGAGAAAATGAAACATGACATGAAGATTTTCACTGAAACATCATCCAAAAAAAATTGACTGAAAAGGTAGAAATAGCCTCAATGTCCAATAACAGGAAACATTAGGTAGGTTATGGAACATCAATTCTTTGTCTCAATGCAATCATTAAAAAGGATCATTAGGAAGGGTTTGTAACAACACAGGAAATGTTTATACCAGGATGTTGAACCAAAAAAGCAGAAGATAAAATTGCATCTAGATTATAAGTACCTCTATGTAACACAGATACACAGGCAGTCAGAGAAGAACACAGACAATGAAAAGAGTGGCTGGGCTAAGCAGGGGGCAATAAGAAATTATTCCTGATATGGTCACAATGACTTACAAGAAAACATAACAGGTGTCAGAGTATGAGGAAGAACCTGCCTTTGGGTGTGGGGATGGGAGAGGGACCTGTTTTCAGGTGTGGGCATGGGAGGCAGTACTGCTTTCAGGTATGGGGATGAAAGGAGGGACCTGCTTTCAGGTGTTAGAGATGAGAACAGAGATTTCTGTTTGTGGGGAGGGGAAGAGGGAGACATGTTCAAGTTAAACTTCTGTTCCTTGAGCCAACTCATTTACCTCTCTTATTCCTGGCCACTGATGGGATTAGGATAGGAGTGTCTCAGTGAGGTCAAAAGACATGTCTAGGGAAGCAACGGAGCAGGATGGAAGGTTTGACTGGCAGAGCCCAGAAGTGGAGCCATTCTGGGGCTGCCCAAGTTCTGGTATGGTCATGGGAACTGGTAGCTAAGATGGTTGGAGAAACGAGGTGAAAAGGTAAAGACATCCAGAAGTGAAGAAAAAATAAAAAGAACTGACAAAAGCAAAAAAAAAGGTTAAGAGGGTTAAAAAGGGATGGAGTCCAAGAAGAGATGGATTCTAGTTTAAGAGGATCCTGAGGGTGGAATCTAGACCCCTGTGGTGGGCTGGGCCAGACCTGCCTACAGAAACCCCAACTGGACACAAATGGAGTGCTGCAGGACAGGCCCAGGAAAAGGAGGTTTTCCTGGTGCAGGCACAGCAGGAACACTGAGACCTCGAACCCAGATGCCATACCTGTTGATGGCTCAGTGAGTGTGAGCACAATTGCCTGAGGCAGTACCGGACACTGGGTGCCAGTCTGGAGCTGGCATGCCAGGGGCTGACAGGCCTTCAGCCTGCAGGCTATCCCTCCTTCAGTCTGCTGGGCCTCTCCCTCCTCCAGGCAGCTCAGATACCAAACTTCATGGGCATCTCCAAGAGCTTGCGGGACAGGAGGGCCTGGGGAGTTCCTCCACTCACTGCATCCCATCCAGGACCTCACATTCCTGTTGTTTGCTTGCTACTCTGGGAGGGAACCCAAGATTAGGCAGGAGACCTGCCCCAGCCCACAGAGCAATTCTACTCAAGACTGTGGACAGCTGGAGGTGTACTGTGATAACCATCCACAGCTACAGTGACCACAATCAGAAGGACGGCCCTTGAACGTGTGTAATATACAAGCAGCACAAATGTTAGCAGTGAGCCCTGAAGGCAGCCCTGAGCCAGACTGCCGTCCCGAACCCTGGCCAGGTTACCAAAACTCTGCATCTCCGTTTCCCCAAATGAAAACGGGGTGTATTTTTAAAAAGAAATATCTGGAACTGAAGGGACTCAGTGAGAAAAGATACAAAAACTGTCTGGGAAGTGCCTGGCCCATAGTAAGCCTCAACAAGTATTACCTGTTATTACCACCTTCTTGGAATGGAAATTCCCTCACCAAATTGCCCTGTTCTCCTCTGGGACTGGAAACTTCCATTAGAAAAGGAGCGTGCACAAACACGCACGTGTGCACGTGCACACACACACACACGTGATATTCCAGGATCCAGCTTCATCCCCTCCCTACCAGGGAAGCCTCTGGGCTAGGGCAGTGCCAGCCCTCATACCCACCACCTGCACCAGACTCCCCTCATTTTTCTCCACAGGGTTGTTCACATTCTCTTGTTTGCCTTACTTCTGGTCTTTCTAATTTCCCACACTCTTTGATTTGCCCATCCTGTGTTTAATAGGGGAGGTCTTTGATCACTTTCAAAGTCCCATCAGCACCTTTGGAAAAGACACTGCATCAAAGAGCCCACGAGTGCCTGGAGTCTGGCAGCTGCTGCGTTTGCTCCCCCTGTCTTCCTGGGCTGTTTCAGAGCAGCCCCTGCCACAGCTGGCTTCATGGTCCCAGCCTGGACCACACCCCTCTCAGAGCCTTCCCTTCCTCCGCACCATTATCTGAGTTCTCTCCTCTGCCCAGCCCTGAATGCCTTCCACATTAAAGAAATCCAAACGTTCATTCCACGTTCCCCTATTGTCCTTTTTTTCTGCTTTTCTCCTGACCCTTTCCTAAGCAAAAATTTCTCCACCTATGGTAGAGATTGAACACCTTTCACAACAGAAATTTGTCTTCCTGTTTATCTTGCTTGCAGGTGGTTTCCCTCCTCGGTAAGTTAGAACAACCATTCCCTTAACTCCTGTAAAGGCCTCTGCATAGCAGTAATGGGACATGGTGAACAAAGGGAGAAAGGAACAAATATGATGTGCAAAGAGAAAGAGAAACTGCCAAAATAATGCTTCATAACTAACCAACCAAAGCCAGTGGCTAAAACAACTGTCACTTATTCTCAGAGATGTGTAGGTTGGTTGGGGCAGATGTGTTTCTCACTGTAGGTTTGTGGATCCACTCAGTGGCTCTAGTCTGCCCCTCTGTTTCTCATCCTCTTGGGACCAGTGGGTTATCCAGGGCTTTCTTCTCTTCTTAATGTTGAAGGTGGCAGAAACTCAAGAGGAGAGTGGAAACAACAGTATCTGTATGGTCCAGGCTTAGAAATGGCACACTGTCATCTCTGCCTATACACTGTTGGACGAAGCAAGACACATGGCTGAACCCAAAGCCAAAGCACAGGACATATACTGCACCCACCATGAAGTCACAGCAGGGTGTGATGCAGAACTCAGAGTAACTGCTCAGTGAGTCATGCCCAGACCCTGCCCCTCAAGATCTCCTCCGGGACTATAGAGGGAAAACAACACATCAAGAATAACTGCAGACAATATGGTTTTGCCCCAGTCACTGGAATCATTTGGGACCAGAGTTTTTTCTAGCCTGAAGGACACCTGTCCCATCCGATTCCCCTTATATACATGTCCTATAAATTGGACGGGGCAGGTCTCACCCCATTTGACAAGTGGAGAAGAGGTACACTGGAGAGATAAAAGGGCTTGCTCAAGACATACTCCACTGCTTCAGTCCTCCACTGTACTTGCATTTTGGTGAAAATGTTCATGTGAAAAAGAAAGCAGATCCAGTGTGTACCACTTCCCACACTAATAGAAACCAGATCTGGGCCGATCCAATCAGTCTTGTCATTTAAGGATGTTGAAAATTTCAAACTCAGTCCTGGCTGGTGTGGCTCAGTGGACTGAGTGCGAGCCTGTAAACCAAAGAGTCATTGGTTCAATTCCCAGTCAGGACACATGCCTGGGTTGCAGGTCAGGTGCCCAGTAGGGGGTGTGTGAAAGGCAACCACACATTGATGTTTCTTTCCCTTCTTTCTCTCTCCCTTCCCCTCTCTAAAAATAAATAAATAAAATATTTTTTAAAAATTTAAACTTATGTTAAGAAGCACTCATGGTAAGCACAGCCTTAATCCTCAAGATGATACCATCTTTTTGAAAGAAAATGGAAACTTCTGGAGAACCTTCATGTTACACACACTGTCTTACCAAATTCTCCCAAGAACCTGCACAGCACTGTGGGTTGCTAGATCTGTGTGATGGATGAGGAAATGGACAATCACAGAGACTAAAGTCCTTGCCCAAAGTCCCACAGCTTATACAAGGCTGCAGATAGATGCCTTCTGTTGCAAACCTGAGTTGCACTAAATGCCTTAGGTGACAACATGAGTCATCCACGTCAGCCCAGGTGAGGAAAGAACACAGGCCAGGCCAACAAGAAATAGATGGGCTTGCAGAGAATCCTCAGGCCAAGTCTGTAGGATGAGGGGTGACCCGGGTCTCACTCACAGCCTCCTGGAATTGATCTCATTGACCAGTCACAGGGATATGCATTCTCTTTCCAGCTCTTCAAGTGAACATCTGTTTTCCTCAAAGCTGTGAATGTCACATCAAGAATTTCCAATTACCTTCCCCTTGGTTTTATTTAGTATCAATGTATTGGAGGCATAATTAGTATGAGATGAAAACCTGTATTGTTCCCTTCTCCTCTGCTATGAAATAGGTTTCCAAATGTGCTAACAGAGAGGATCCTTTTCCAAAAATGACAAACAGCAAGTGGAGGATGGAAGCAGGAATGATATACAACTTGATGACAACTGTGGCTGAGTCAGAGTGGGGGTGGCAGTGACAATGGCAGGATCTGCCATGGAGCTCCTATTCAAATCTCATCTCCTCCCCACTCTAATGAGGACGAGCCTTTTCCACAACATAAAACTGATGCTGATGAAGATGAAAGACCAATTTCCACTGATATATTTTCTAATGATACATCATGAGAATGAGGCATCACTGGGGATTGCTGAAGTGAAGGTGTCAGGAGCATTCTTCTCCCAGGCCTGGTCATGCACAAAGCCCAGGAGCAGTGGCTGAGGTGTGCAGGCTTCACATTGGCTAGGGTTACCCATAATTGGGGGTAAAAATACAAATTTTACAGTAGCAGAAAAAAACTCTAGTAGTTCAGTATTCAAGGGACCAACGCTCAGATGCTCTCATTGACCACAGCTCTGTTGAGACACTAGAACTTTAGCCTGATTTGCCCACTGTTGTCAAAGTGAGCCTTGGGGGGTCTTATTCATGCAATGTGTGCAATGCTATCCATCTTGCTTCCCACAGAGCAGCCAGGGGAGTCACTAAATGGTAAATAGGTCATGTCATCATCCTATAAAAACACTTCAGTGACTTCAAATCACACTTAAAATCCATCTCCTCACATGGGCTGCAGAGCCCATGTGGCATACCCTCACCCTCCTCTCTCATGTCCCCGCATCACCCTCTCCCTTCTTCTCACTAAGCTCCAGTCATACAGGTATTCTCTTTCTGTTCTTTGACCAGCCAGTCTTTATTCTCAACCTTGGGACCTTGGCAATGGCAGTCTCCCTTACCAAAGCAAAGGCCTGGCCACACAGGCACTTCCCTACTGCATCACCCTATTTTGCCTTAGGAAACTGTTCACCATTTTTAAAAAATCCTCACCCAAAGATACATTTATTGGTTTTAGAGAGAGAGAAAGGGGCAGAGAGAGAGAAACATTGATGTAAGAAACACTGATTTGTTGCCTCTTGTATGCAGCCTAACCAGGGATAGAACTCACAACCTAGGTATGTGCCCAGACCTGGGATCAAACCCAAAACCTTGTGGTGTTTGGCACAATGCTCCAATCAATTGAATGACCCACCAGGGCTCTTCACCATTTGATGTTACCTTGTTTTTTCTCTCTTCTTCTTGTACCTATGATGTAAGTTCCATAAGTATGGAGACCTCACCTATGTTGTTCCCCACCATACCCAAGCACTTTGCATGGTTGCTTGGGTACGCACAGAAAGTGCTCAATAAATATTGATGGACTAAAGACCAGCTGGGGAGCTGGAAGGGTTTGGCTTACCAAGAGAACCACAGGTAAATGCATGCTATCTGCAGATAATTGAAGGACCTGACATGGGGAAAAGATAAATTATTATGTGGCCCCAGAATACTGATCCAGGAGTAATGGGACAGATTTGGTATAACATTAAGTAGAAGCCTTCTCACTGTTGAACTACCTATCCAATGACAGAATGGGTTTCCTTAATAGATGATGAGTTGCCCATCTCTGGAGGTATGTAAGCAGAGGCCATA
The DNA here is from genome assembly GCA_004024845.1 of Tonatia bakeri. Lineage (NCBI taxonomy): Eukaryota > Metazoa > Chordata > Mammalia > Chiroptera > Phyllostomidae > Tonatia > Tonatia bakeri. Next base: position 45,504 of record PVIA01006788.1, read on the forward strand.
GCTGAAGTCTATGTTGAAGAGGTGAGCATCAGCATCCTTCTAGATTCCTGAGTCTACAAGTAATGGCAACATCCACTTTGGTTTCTTCTGGCTCAGTCTTGTTCTCCTGGCCAAATCATACTCCCCTAATTAAGAACAAGGACTCATTCTCTGGTGTGGCCCCACAGTACTTTGTACAAGGCAGGGCCAAGTTGTTGGATGAAGCACACAGGTCCACCAAACATGAAGTGGAGTAAATGTGCCTTACTCCCTTTAAGATAAAAGCAGGAGCTCCAGACAGGGCTATCTCTCTGGGGCCCTGGGTGGAAGTAGGCACCCTCCTGGTGGGACTCAGCTCATAGCCTGTGCCTTCTTCCAAGGACACAAGCCCACAGAGTGAACAGGGAAGAAGGGGAAAGAGAGGGCAGTCACAGAACACCACAACCTGCACTTGATTGCTTATCCCAGTCAACCTTCCTCACAGCCCTATAAGGGGTGACATGACTTCCATCCCCCAGATGAGGAAACCAAGGTCCAGGGAGGACAGGTTCATCCATGTCTTGCACTGGGTCTTGATGATGCCGGGGGTTGAGGTCAGATCTGACAGATGTCACTGTCTACAGTCCTGCCACCTCAACGCCCAACATGCCAAGCAATTTCCTTCCGATTTTAGGTCTGCCCACTTAGAAACATTCTCAACTCATTCTGCCTTTTGTCTTCCCTGTCTTCTGAGAAAATGAAGCCCTTTAACTCCCCTAGACAGAGCATAAGTCTGAACTGCACTCAGTTCCTTGTTCAGTCACCTAGCCCATTGGGAGGGAAGCTGGTAGATCAAGTGCATTTGCATGTTGTCTCCTCCCAGCCCTGTACAGGCACAGATCTCCTTGTTCATGCCACAGTCACCTTCCTATGACCTGACACAGCTGCTCACATGGAACAGCCAAATCACCACATGGCAGGAGAAAGTCACGTCTGAATCCTCTAGCCTCCCAGTCCACCAATAGTAATCCACTATCAGCCTTGGTATCTTCTCCACTTCCTTGGGCTTCCTGAGCTGGCTCCTGGGCTTTTATAGGGACAGAAAGGGGGTGAAGGGGAAGAGGGACAGAAGTAGGAAAGAGGAAAATGCAAGAGCATGCATCAACTATGAGCAGAGACACATCTGGAGAGTTTGGGGAAACAGTGGCTTGTGAGAGACAAGGGGGAAGACATACAGAGAATGAGGATTCTAAGAGGTTGTGGTGTGAGTTATGAATCAGCTCCTCTAACAGTCTTCAAAGGACAACAGTAAAGAACTGCTAAGCAATCATCACTTTTCTGTTTTTTCCTCCTAATGTGACTCTACAAAGAGAGAGTAACATGACACACCACGGTTATATACGATCACAAATAAATGAAACACCAGTCTCCTCTGACAGTACCTGTGACTGACTATGCTGGACACATCACATACAAAGAAGCTTCAGCTCTTCTTTCATCTCCCCATAGAGGCTGTTGCCCCCACCACCAATTCTGAAAGAGTAAATGTCTATTTGAATACTCAACTATAAAAGAATCTATGAATGCATGTATATATGTTTGGTACATTTTATGAATGGATGAATGAATGAGAATTCCAAAATCCATTGCTTAGCCCACAAAGTCATAAGTCTATCCTGTCTATGTTAGAAACAGTAACAGCTAATACTTTCTACATAAAGATTTACTAGGCACTTTTTAAAGTGCTTTACATGTACTAACTTATCTAATCTTGGCAACCATCTATGAGGTAAATAAAACATTGCCTGCATTTTGCAGATGAAAAAGGCAAGATGTTCTCCTATGGTCCCACAGGTAGCAAGTGGCAGAGCCAGAATGGCACCTCAGGAGGATGCTTCCAGGCCCATCTGCTCAGCCACTCTACTGACCAAGCAGAGATCCAGCTTGCTCGTAGGAAAAGACAGAGCCAGCTACCCCACCACAGAATGTCACCCAGGCCTGGCTGCTCCTGCGTGAAAGAGCCTGCTGGACTGACACTGGTAGCACAAAACATGTGCATATCGTCCAGCGGCTCAGGGATAAACGGCAGGAAAAGCAACCAAGTGCACTTGTCACCTTCTTGGCTATATTCAATAAGTGCTTACAAAATTTTCTTTTACAGAAACACAATAAAAAACATGGAAAACAGGTCTTTAGGAAGGAATGGGCATTGAATGTAGATGCCAAAGCATGTCTGCAATGCCTCTACCCCCAAATGTCATGTGAACACCCAAAGCAACTCTATTCCCTTCTTCCCAAAAGAACACTCACGGAGAAGCCCCAGAGGTGAGAAGATGGCCTTCCCAAGCACAGAGAAGGGGCAGGGCTGGAAACATCAGCAACTTTGGTTTGCCTTAAGAGAGGCCATGGGGCCAGAGACTACTTGTAGGAGGAAGATAATCACCCACTGATTGTGGGCTTTTCAAGGGCTGAGAATATGTCTCACTCATCTTTCTATTCCTAGAGATCAGCTCCAGGTCTGACACACACCTAAAATTCAACATGCAAATATGCTTGTAGGTTTGACTTGAAATGAATTAAGTTCAATTAAATAGCCCTCTCCACTTTAAAGTGAGATGAGGAAAGAAGTAGGACAGATCACAGGGCTCTGGTATGAGGGGGTGCTGGGCCCTCCTCACCGGGGAGGCCCAGGATGTGTCCAAGTCCTCCATCCACCACCAATCGGACTACCCCTTAGTGCTAAGCCCGAGGGGCATAGTTGGCCCAAGGAATGCTTCTCAAGGCAACTATGAGTCCTCTCCTGCCAAACTATCCACCATCAACCTCACAGGCCACAACCAGCTAATTTTCCCTTCAAAAAAAGAACTGGACTCTTCCGTGCCAAAAAAAAAAAAAACCCTAATAATTAATGTATGTAGACACCCTCAAAGAGGTGTTTAACCCCCTAGTCAAGTATGCACTGCACAGTGACATCTTTCCAAAGCAGACAGTACAGAAAGAGGGAAAAGAGTAACTTTACAGTGAAGACACTTGATAAACACCACCCTTGCCAGTTAGTCAAGATCAACATCAACAAGGTTGACAGCAGGCACCCTTAATATGACACGACGAGAATGGCACTTTACCTCTATGGCCTTCCTCCCCAAAGCCCCAGAGAAAAACACCAGACAAATACCAATTGAGGGGCATTCTACAAAAGACCTGGCCAGCACTCCTCAAAACTGTCAAGGTCATCAAGGGCAAGGCAAGCCTAAGAAACTGTCACAAACAAAAGAAGCCTAAGGAGACATGGTGACTAATATAATATAGTGTCCAGGATGGGACCCTGGAGCAGAAAAGGGACACTAGGTAAAAACTACAAAAATCTGGATAAAGCATAGACTTCAACTAATAACAAATGTAACAACAATGGTTCATTAATTATGACAAATGTCTCATACTAATGCAAGATGTTCATAATAGGGAAAACTGGATATAGGTTATATGAGAATTCTCTGTACCATCTTCACAGTTTTTCCTAAATTTGGTACAATATATTTCCTGAATAGTCCTCCAAATTGTTCCCTCCCCTCCACCACCTCTACCTTCCTCAGCGCTATGTCTGTGCTCACTCAAATATTGACACCAGCCTCCCTCCCTGGCCCCAGGTCTCCCTATGCAATCTGTGCTGTTGTCTGAGGCCACCCAGAGCTTCGGCAACACAGATGTGATGAGGCACACCTGTGCTGTGATGGCTCCCTCTGTCCATAGGGTTGAGTGCAGCACCCAGCATGCCACCCAGGCTTCTTTCACAGCTTTGGCTCTGACTCTTCCTTTACAAGCTTCTCTTGATGTTGTCATACTAAAATATCTATTGCTTTTTCCCTGAATGAAATTCCTCTAGCTTGTATATGCTTCCCTTCCATGCTTCTGCATTTGCTGATCTGTCACCTAGGATCTCTCTCTCTCTCCACTGCTTTCCCTGTCTGACTCCCGCCTGTCCTTCAAGAATCAGACCATATCTTGCTTCCTATGAAAGCCTTCCCTCACCACAGGATGGATGTGTCAGCTTTGGTAGGCACCCCAGTCACCCCTACACTTGTATCTATCCTATACGGTTGATAGTTTCCTACGTTCCCTGAGGACAGACAGGGTTGTCTCACCCACATACCTCTAGTACCAGTCTTCACCAAATGTTTAATTAATGATGAGTGAATCCCCAAGGAAAAACGCAGGATCAAAAATCACAGCCAGCAATCCACAGCTTTTGTTCTTGGGGTTTGAATTACAAATTCTACTCTTCAGAACTCCATTGTCCTCACTAGAATCCTATATAACCACATTCCACTATATGGCAATGTAATGGATTACTATTTTAATTATAACTAGGATAATTAATTTCCAGGTATTGCCAATTTGGACATAAATATTAAATATCACCCTCAATGTGACTAGTCTCCAAATATGTGATTACAGGGCTTAGAAATATCAGTTTTTGATGAGAAGTGACTTTGTCATAAGGAAGTCATGCCAAGAAGAACATCTGGTTTGCCAGCTGCCACTGTCCTCAAAGCAATGTGCCTCTTCCCTGGCTTGAGCCAGTTTCCAGCACCCCTGGCCCTGATATGGACCCCATCTCTCATATTCCTTAGGGTGGACTCCCTGGTCTGGATGAGCCAAGGACCCTAGGCAGTTGAATTTCTCAAGGTAGCTGTCCAACCCCATGTATCTCACATTCCTTCATGACCTCAATTTCCCTCCATAACAAGAAGAGCAACTATGAGGAATGAGGGACTCTCAGAAGCTATGGCAAGGTGCAGGCAGCACTGCTAAGTCAGGGAAGGGATGCTGAGCTCGCTGTGGACCAGGAAGGCCCCACCTTGTTCTCCACCCTCTACCATGCCCTCTCCTCCAACCACCCTATGAGCTGGCTCTGGCTCCATCCCTTGAGTAACTGCAATTTCATTTCATATCTTGACAAAAACATTGCTTGTGTTACTCATGTTTAGGCCACTCTCAAATGGTAGGACCATGAAGGTTTACACCATAAAAGCCAAATACATGTGGTACCCACCATAGCCCAGTCTCACCCTGAATCCAGCCAGGACTCTAAAACAGACAAGCCCAAACTTCATTCTCTCTTGCTACAGTCCTCATACCAGAGCCCTGAGCAGCCACATAACCAGATCTTACCTCCACAAGGCCATCATGCTGTGGGAAAGCTCAAACTAGCATATTGGGGAGATCATAGGAAGGAGAGATGGCCAGCTTATCCAGCCCCTCACTCCTCTTGATCTAGCCACTGTGTGACCAGAACTGCATGACAGATTTTAAGCTGAACCACCTACTGACCCAAGGAAAACATGAGAGATAATAAAATGATTTTTGTTTTAAAACACTACAAAACACTTTGGGATAGTTTATCACATAGCAATAGATAACCAGGACAAATGCCCAACGTCAGAGCCACTGCAGTAAACTGCTCTTGATCCTTCTTCCAGGAGTCCAACTTGACTTCAGCTTTCCAAACAGCCCTGGTCCCACTGTGAGACAAAGAAGGATGCTCTGTCCCTCCCCCTGGTGTGCTCCTGAAACATTCATTCAGACTCCACAAACACAGGGCTAGGGCCCCAGGCCCCATTAACCCCACACAGCAGGGACTCCTTTCCCCTATTCCTCACCAATTCGGAAATGAAATAAAAATTGACTTGAGCACTCAGTGGCTAAGCTGAGACCTCTGTTATTCATGTTTCCAAGCAAGATAAAGGTAATGCCAAAGACACTGGTTCTGGTGGGAAGCATAGCTGCATCATTATTTTCATCACCATCACAACCACCACCATCACCATCATCATCATAGCCACAGATATCATCATAATCACCATCACCATTATCATCATCATCATCATCACTGCCACCATCATCATCATTATCCCCATCTTAGAAATCAGAAAACAAAGGTTTGGAGAAACTTTATAACTTGTCCACAGCCAGCAGACATAGAGCAATGTTTAGGTTCTCACCTCAAATGCACTAATTCCAAGGCCATGCACACTTACCTGCTCTGGCTCCTCTCCCAAAAGCCTACACATGGCTCCTCACCCTCAGCCTTGCCACAGGCAAAGTTGGTCAAGAGAGGGCTTATAAATTTTGTAATTAGTTGCCAAGATTTAAAAATTAAGAGATTTCATAGCAAAGCCCTCATTTCTGGCTCCTCCTGAGACACAGGAAGCAGCGGCCACACTGGATCTTCCTGTGGAACCCCACTGGAGTCTGACCAGCCCCTTCAGGGAAGGATGTGACCTCCAGGTCCCCACAGTTGCTATATGCTTCATTCTTACAGTGCACCTGCTTCTTCACTTTGATATTCCTCCCTGGATGTTATGGGCATTCAGATTTGTGACATGCTACACCTGCCTGGCTGGAATCCCGAAGGGTGGCTTTAGCCGTTCTTATCTAATCCTTTGGCTTCAAACTCCCCAGGTTACAGAATTATTCTCAAGTGGTTCATATGGCTGTGTGGGTTGGATGGACCCAATGAGAGAAGAGCAGCTACATAGCACCCTTTCTGCTATGCTAGGCATGGAGCTCTCTCCAACTGGGTGCTCACAGCTGGGCACCCAATTCTCCTGCTCATAATTCTTCCTGAGTATGAATTCTATCTCCATTTAAGCTGGCAGCTCTTTAGAGGCAGAATCTGTTTCTTTCTCCCCCAAAGCACCCAGTACATGGGGTCTGGGGTCAGGAGCCCCTTCTATGTTGGTTATGGTTAGCCACCTGAAGGAGACTTTCTTGTTTGAAGAGTAATACTATAGCCAGAAAGCACCTTCTTCTATCAGCCCAGCCACCAGCATTCCTCAGAAACCAGTAGCAGCTGTGCCTGCTCCTACCAGCCAGGGGGGCCCAGTTGAGAGGTTCCCTGAATACTCCCACACTGCTCCTGGGCCAGCGTCCGCAGCCTTCTCTTCCCCCATCTCCCATGGACTCTAATGTTCACTCCAGCCACATGCTAGCACAAGAGTCTGGTGCTCAGTCCCAGCTGGGCTGGCTGAGAGCCATGAGCACTTGGTCACTTTTTGCTAGCCCGGTCCCCCAACACCCAGTGCAGCCTGCATCTGGTTTCCTTACTTGGCTCCAGGAGCTATGCCTCCTGACACGGAGTGAGTACCAAGCCATCTTTCTGTCAGATTGTCCTCAGCAGTGCTCGTCAGAGTCACTAACACTTTCACCCATGACCACAACAGCCCAGGTTTGTTCTACAATCTCAGCCAAACACCATTTAGAGACAGAAAGGTATTATTATCCTGGTTTACAGACTAGTAAACAGGCTCAGAAAGATGGTGCCAGCAGTGAGCTGGGATCTGAGCTGTGTCTATTTGCTCCAAAGGCAATGCCCCTTCCTCTGTGCAGTCGGCAGCCATAGCCCCTGGAGAAGCATCATCGTGTCCCCAACCAAGTATTTAAAAGCTTCAGATTTCCTCTGTGAAGAAGGAAATGTGGAGGGGGGACACAGAAGTGGGAGACATGCTCAGGTCTTCTGCCTTGTCTCTAGTTACTGCAATTAAAGTGCCTGCAGTTCTGCCTTTCCAGTACGGTGGGAACCCAACACCTGCCCTGGCCCCCAGCACACCAGGGCTCTGTGGGTAGGGCTAGAAGATACATGCATGTTTCCTTCGATGTTCTGCTTCCGTCTCTTCTTTTCTCTTTCACCTTCACACTGATTTCCCACAGCAGCTCCTTTCTCCCTGGGGTCTTCATGGTTCCAACCGTAAACCACACCCCCGTCCTCTGCTTTCTCCCTGTCATCACTCATGGACACAGACACTAAAGATGCACCAGTAATGCACTGGGGGAAGGAGATATCATACCACTTCTACACAGCAAACAGCTGGGAAATGAGCATTAGATACACCTGTTAGCAGTCCATCAACCATGCGCACTTCTGTCCTTCAGTCAATCAACTCAGCAGCAGGTTACCATGAGAATCCCTGATGTCAATCACTAGCACATTTAAAAATTTGGAATATTGACCTTGCTGGAAGTCACAGAAGATTTTTCGTTTTTCTCAATGCCCTCAGTGCCCCAAATCTTTACATTTTCTAAGACTCATCCATCTCCCCATTCACACAGCAATTACTAGGCACATTCTAGGTGCCAGCTCTGTGTTAGACACTGTGAGAGAGAAAAGGGGAGACCTGTAACCCAGAATGCTCCCCATGCTTAATTCTTAAGGTAACTTTGTGTGTCAAGTGTCATGAAATCCACTGCACAGATGAGGAAGCAGAGCTAAGAGAGGCACATGGTGAGGAGGTGAAATAGGAGCTGGGCCAGGTCCACCAGGAACTCTGCCCTTTCCTGCCCCACTGGCCACACCACAAAAGGGTTATGTAAAATGCCCTCAGACTCACTGGTGACCAGAGGGTCCCATGGAAGCTACTCTTCCAGCTACCAAGGAAGGAGGTACTGGCGGTCTGACCATCACCTCACACTCTCTACAGGTGTGTTAGTGGACACAGGACTGTGGTGGGAGAGAGTGTCCCCATTCCTCAGATGAGTTCTCAGAGGTATCCAGTCCACCCTCCCCCATCCCACCTCAGTGGTCATGGTCATTGAGTCTTTGTTTCCGCATGCTCTAGGAAGAAATGGGCAATAAGCTTCCTCCTGCCAAAGGCACTAGTGGAAAACAGCTGGGCTCTGAGTCAAGGAGTCTGAATTCACATCCCAGTTCTGTCCCTTTATCTGAGGGAGCTGGAGCAAATTCCGAAATCTTCCGGGCTCCACTGCTCTGAACAGCATTTCCCTTCTAGCACCATTTGGAAGATTCAGTGATTTAATTGGTCTATGAATGCAGCTTGATAAACAAAAGCCTGTTCTGTGTCCATCTCTCTCTCTCTCTCTCTCTCTCTCTCTCTCTGTTTCTCATGCCCCTCCTCACCACGCTCACCCCAGAGTTGAGCAAGGTTGAAATAGAGTAAGATCATGTGCCTCTGCATATGATCCTGTCACCCACAGACCTGCAAGTTGTCTGCTTCTTCCCAAAAAGCCCATCAGCACACTGGGACATGATGAACAGATTACAAAATGGCCCCAACTTGCCATTCTTTTCCTGTATCCACTTCCTGTATCCAATGTGACCGCACAGTTCCCCCAGGAGGAGTTTCCCAGGAGTTCCCTCACTTGGCCCTTCAGTCTGGGCTGACTTCATGGCTTGCTTTGACAAAGAGATCTTTGACAAAAGTAACAATGTACCAGGTATGAGCCCAGGCCTGGAGTGGCCTTGAGCACTTGCATTTACTCTCTTAGAATTCTGCTGCGGCCATATGAGTTAAGTGTGGACTAGCGTGCCTGATGATGAGAGGTCCCATGGCCTGCTCACCCCATCACCCCAACTTACAGCCAGCCAACCACCAACCTAACCAGCCAGCCCCCACCAATGGGCCAGCTGATCATAGATGCATGAGCAAGTCCAGGCAAGTCAGTAGAGTCAAGTCTGCTGACTGGGAGACTTGTGAGTAACAACAAAGGGTTGTTTCACAGCACTGAGTTGTAGGATGATTTGTTACACAGCACCAGCTAACTGATGCAGAGGCCTTCCCTTCTCCAAGCTGAATGGCAGCTAGGACACAGGTGGCCAAGGCCAAGTTCCTGCTGGCACCGACCAAGTGCTCTATTTGGGAGCATACAGAGGATGGCACCAGATGTGGGCTGTATGGCACAGACAGCTTCTCTGAATGAATCTGTTCCAGTTTAGATAACCTTGCTTTTCTTCTACCTCTTCACACTCCCAGATTTCTGGCTTCCTGCAGTGCTGGGGGAGTTCTGCTGCTTCCCCTCTGGGCTCCCCACCCACCGCTTCAATCAACAAATGGCTGACTCACCGCCCCAGGGAGGCCCCCCAAGCTGAATGGCCTTGTAGATCCAGGAGCAGAAAGGTTAATTGAGTCATTTGACCGCTGCAGGCTGTCCCCTTTTGTAAATGTCTATTTCTCATTCCTGCTGCCTTCCTGACCAAAGGGGCTACCTGCTAATAAGCCACAGAGATTCCTGCAGGGAGGAACTGACACGTGTTGCTGGCTATTTAATGACCCATAAAGGAAGGAGAGAACACCAGGTGTCTCCAGGCCTATGCTTCAGGTTCACAAGCCCTCTGTTTGACCCTGGAACAGAGCCAAGAGGCTTCCCAGACAGCCCAGTAAGGCCTTCCTTGTCCCTGAGTTCATGAATGGGGTGGCATGATTCCTGGCATACTGGAAATTGAGACAACAATCAATCAAAACAAACACCAGGACGTCCAGCAACATTTGGCATTTCTCCCTGATGAGGTCCTGGATGCCCCTTTGAAATATCAAAATAATCAAACATTAAATACTTTCAGAACAATCAAGTATCTCTACTTGACTAAAGAGTTATGAATGTGTTTAGTCTGATCAGTGGGCAATCAGCTTCTACAGAATGCTTGCTTAGGGCAGAGGTTGGAGCTCCTGGATCCCACCTGCCTGCCAACAAATGGCCACAGAACCCAGAAGGCAATGAACGAAGATGAACATGTCCCAGCCCCTGCCTTCACCCACTCCTGGGTCCCATTGGGTGGAGGTACAGATGGTCAGAATGGGGATGGCAATGGAGGTGTGCTCAGGGTGCAGCAGGTGCCCAGGATGTGAGGTATCATCACCAAGAAGGGGCAGTGGGCTGGGATGCACAGAGCCTGATAAGCCCAGAAGTTGCTGGTGTCCAGGGAGGGAGTCCACAATGGCTTCCACAACATGCAAGGGGTTTGGAAGGACAAGCGGAGTGCAGAGACAGAGAAGAAAGGAGACAGTGGCCATGTGGAATCTGGGACAGGCCCTGGCAGACATCTCCCTGTTCCCTTCTCCATGTCAGCCAGGCCCCAGGTGCTGGCTGCCCTGAGCACCACTGAGCTCCAAACCTGCCAGAACAAACTCTAGAGCACAGGTGGTAAACACAAGGCCCTCAGGCCAAATCCAGCCCTCCATCTTGTTTTATCTGGCCTAGCACCTTGTATCTAACTGGCAGAAGTGCATTGCTATCACTTAACTGTTAAGGAGTAGTTAAATTTATACTGTCCTAAAATTACATTTGGCCCTTTGGAGGCAATCACAAGGCTGATGTGGCCCCCAGTGAAAATGAGTGTGACACCCCTGTTCTAGAGAATACCTCTTCTTCACTATCTCATTTCTAAGAATTTCTAAAATGGAGAGGGGCAGGGGAATGAATTTCTCAGACTTGCAGCACTTTTGCTGCAGTGCTGAGGATTTAAAATCTGTAAACAGTAGGATGTAATTAATGCAAATGCAGGCCATATTTAAAAATTAATCTATAATTAATTAGTAATTTAAAATATTCTGGTAAATGGTATTTAAATAGAACGGAATAATCCTAGCTCTGACTGATAACGTCATCTGCTAAAGAGTTGCAGTGGTATAGTGGGAAATATTTGCATATATCATGTGGGAAAACAGAGCATTATGATTACTTAATTTACCTTTGCTACAAATGAATTAAAAAGCGCAGTCTTTATATTCAAATTGTGGGAGTGAGCTCACTCATTGCAGCATATTCTGAAAAGCAATGATTAGAAGCCAGGAGTTACCCTAGGCTATGCTTCTAGAGAGGGTTAAATTGCCTCCAGCCACACTCCTTGCTGGGGAACCAGTCTGGGCAGGGGTGGGGAGAGCTGTTGGGAGTGGCCATTTCTACCTTTGCCCCTTCATATTCACTCACTCTTCCCAGCCTGGGTGACAGGTGACCCCCACTTACAGATCAATGGGGAGCTGTCCCACCAACAGGCCATTGCCCTCATGTTCTCTCTCCCATCCTTCTCACTACAGGAAGAAATCAGTTGTATCTGTCTAACTGCAAAGTAAATGCCACCCACAGCACTATCACTTAAAATGGCTTAAAATAGCTTACTTTTTCTACTCTTTCCAGTGAAACAACAGAGATGGGAGGGGAGCAGAGAAGAAGAAATAAAGAGGACACAAAAAAGAAAGAGGAAGGCCTAAGTACACCTAGAGATGGGGAACAGAAATGAGGAATGAGAGCTGGAAGGACAAAGTCCTGGAGTCCCCCACACATGCCCAGAGGAGGCCTCAGTGAATAAGGGCCCTGAGCCTGCCCTCTCTGGCAGGCCACTGGAAAGAATGCCCAGAAGGAGTATGGCCATAGAGTGGGGGAACCTCCATGTTCCCAGCTAACTCTTGATATGGTTCCTGGTCTGTCATAGGCACCCAATTCATATTGGATGGACGGATGACAGGGTGCCTGGCAGGATGGATGGATGTACAGGTGGACAGATGGATGACTGACAGAAGAAATCTCCTCCAGGAAGATGAGATGAACCCCAGGGTCAAAACAGACCATGAACTACAGATCTGCCCATCAAACCTGAACTAGAGAAGAAAGAACAGTAAGAGAACGCATACTGCCCAAGAGCCCTGGGGCTGTAGTTATGGAATGCACTCTAGGCCATTAACCTCACAGACCCTGAAAAAGACCCAAGAATAAACCATCCTGAAGTTTGGATTCCCCTCCCTGGACTAGGGAGCCCCTTCCTGCTGACATCCCAGCCTCAGCTCTAGCTGCTTGGCACCCTACACGCCCCCTGCTGCAACCCAATGACACACAAGTAAGTCCCCAAACACCCTGGGGTTCTCTGACCTCTCTACCCCCATGCCTGCCTTGGCTATGGGGTTAATGAAAGTTTGTTCCCATGGACCCGGCCACAATGTCACCTACTACAGAAAGCATCACTGACCCTCTGGCCAACACCCTATGTCGCTGGGCAGAGGGCATTGCTCTCATCCTTGGTGCTCTCACAAGACCTGGTCCACACCTCTGCTGTTACAGGCAAAGGGGTCTGTTTATACCTCTGTCCTTCCCACCAAGCTAGAAGCTTGGTGGGCATGGACCATGAGAGCAAGGACAATAGCCTCAGTGTCCAGCACAGAACCTGGCACAGTGCTCACGCTTATAACATGCTAGAGAAATAAAAGAAGGAACCCATAAACAGAATGGAAAAGGCTCCAGCATCCATAGGCAAGAGTCCCAGGGGCACAGCCTCTGCTCTTGGTCCCTCCCAGAAGCTGTCACCTTGATCACTTCAGGAGTTCCACTGCCCTAGAATAAAGAGAAGAAACACACTTGCCCTGGCTGGTAGTTCAGGCTGATGGGCTACATGAGAATAGAGCATCAGAGGTGCTTGTCACTGCCCAGTGAAGCCTCATGTAGCAGCCAGCAATCCAGAAAGGGGCCGAGGCCCAGGTAAGGACAGAAAGACTCCAACTCACTTCCCAGGTAGAGGGTAACTATAAAGCTCCCCCACCCTCACTCAGCTCCCACACCAAGCCCAAGGCGCAGCTGCCTTCCTGCTGAGAAAAGAGTTCCTTCCATAGCCTGCACCCTCAGCAGCCCCCTAGGGCAGCTCACAATGGACTCCAGATCTCAAGTCAGAGGACCAGATGGCTGTCACCCCTGAGCTCAGCCTCCCTGAAGGGAGCCTTTTAAAGATAATGCACTGATATGTGGTTGTCAAGGCTTGTGATCAAAAGACCTCAAAGAAGGGGATGTAGAATCAAGACTGAGCAATAAGCCTCGCTGATGTGGCTCAGTGGCTCAGTGGATTGAGCACCAGACTGCAAAGCAAAGGGCTGTTGGTTTGATTCCTAGTCAGAACACATGCCTGGGTTGCAGGCCTGGTCCCCAGTAGAGGGTACACAGAGGCAACCACACATTGATATTTCTCTCCCTCTCTTTCTCCCTCCCTTCCCCTCTCTCTAAAAATAAATAAATAAATAAAATCTTAAAGAAAAAGACTGAGCAATAAAAGGGATCTGGAGGTGGGCATGTTATAGCAGCCCCCAGACAGACCCCAACACTCCAGCCTGTTGCACGCCCCTCCCCCCCCGCACCTACCACGGAGTCCAGGCTTCCCAAACCTGTGGCTCCAGCAAGGACAGCTCCCCATAAAAGGGATCACAGAGAGGCTAGTATTACATGGATCCCAGACCAAGACCCCCACAATCATAGGAGAAGCAGTGGCTCCCAACACACAGCACATGGACAGCCTGGCTGATCCCAGGCAGCTAAGTCCATGTCATGCAGAACTTGTCACCAATGATAGTGTAAGTGCCAACCTTCCTAACAATACACATGTAGCAAAATATAAAAGGTTCAAGCAAAGCCAGTTTCCTTTCTCACTCCCAACAGCCAGGCCTGCCTGCCTGCCTTCCCGCATTCCTTCCTTTCTTTCTTTAATGTTTCATTGTTTATGCTACTACAGTTGTTCCAATTTTTCTCCCTTTGCCCCCCTCCACCCAGTCTGCTCCCCCACACTCACACAGTCAATCCCCACACTGCTGTCCATGTCCACGGATCCTTCATGTATGTTCTCTGACTAATGCCTTCACCATCTTTCAACCGGTCCCCACCTCCCCCCGCCCTCTTATAGCTGCTAGTCTGCTCCATGATTGTTCGAACACCTCTGGTTCTACTTTGCTCATTGATTTATTTTGTTTGTTAGAATCCACTGATAAGTGAGATAATATGATATCTGTCTTTTACCAACTGGCTAATTTCACTTAGCATTGTAGTCTCCAATTCCATCCATGCCAATAGCCAAGCTTTTTAAGTGGGGGAGGGGAGCAGGTACAGCTGGGAGGGCCACATAATCCATCTTTCCTGTGGTCACCCAGGCCAGCCCTGGTCAGGCACAACAGCTACATTCCATCCAAAGCAGTGGGGCAGGGAGGCCTTTACTGCCCCATAACAATGTTTTGAAATTGTTCAAAACAAATTCAGGGCATGTCCTGGTACTAGGTCACCCTTATGAACACTGTCTGTCCTTGTCACAACAAAGAAGAGGTTGTGTCAATCTGCTCAAGAAGCCCATGGAATGCCTCCAGGTAGTGAACGAAGCTTCCTTGCTGGGACGGCATCCCCAGGTCTCTACCGGGGGACCTGCTGGGCTAGTCAGCCACATGGGCCACATAGATCATGTTCACCTCCAGGGTCAGATTCCTTCCCTATGGCTCACAGTAGATACACTAAAGTTCTTTCAGCATCAACACCCTAAACTTAGGTCAGACCCTGGAACCATACTCTCCACATGAAGCCAGCATAGCCATCTTTTAGCCACGACTGTCACTGCAATCCCTTGTACTTTCTGTGGCCATCCCAGCAGCATGGCAGTCAGGACTCTGGGGCAGGTCAAATCTGCACTTGAATTCTGTCCAGTCCCCTGGTAACTACTTCCATGACCTTAAGCAAGTCCTTTAACTTCTTCAACTTCAGTTCCCGCATTTGTAAAGTGGGAGGGTTAGGGATGTCTGTGGTGGACACCTCCAAAAGGGTGGTATACCCCTCCTGGTGGTAGGCACATGGAACCAGAGACCAAGACTCTGACCAGTTGGAGCTGAAGGAATGAAATCCAGCTGCTGTCTTTCCCCACAGTCTCCAGCCATGACTTGCAGGGGCTTGTCACTCTTGCCAGATGTTCACTCCAGGGGAAACCCCAGCTCTGCAGCACCTAGCAAAGCAAAGGCTTTGCAAAGCGATCTAGGGGAAGGAGAAGGCAACAACAGGCCAAAGCCAGCCAAGCACATCCACCACTGCAGGAATCTGCACAATTAGCCACTTGGAAATAATATCCTTAGGCCATTCTTGGTTTTGTGTTAAATCCTTGCAGGCCCTAGGAACAGAGAAAGGGCTGAATTCTCCGGAAGGGATATGATGAATGTGTACAGTGAAAAGAGAATGGGTGCTTCTTGAGAAGCTACACACCAAATGCTTTATCTGCACCTGTCATCTCCTTCATCTCTACTTGACAGACAAAGAAAGTGAGGTTATAAGGTGAGGCAAACTACCCAAAGCCACATAATCAGTAAATGCAGGGGGTACTGGGATTTGCCCCCAAATTGTATAACTTTCAAACCAATATTCTTCCCACTTCCAAGCTTAACAGCAAGAGCAGGGACAAGGAGGAAAGAAAGCAAAAACAGGAGGCAAGGGACCGGTGAGAAAAGACAGGAAAGAGGCTGGTGGCAGAATTAGTAGATACCATCACCACAGCTACCTCCAGCTGGGGAATTTTACCAGGAGAAAAGCTTTCCAGTGAGCAGACACTTCTGGAAACATTCTGACAACACCTGGACACATTAGAGCTGCTAATCCTGGGCTACCCATGACTGGCCTGAATCCCCTCCTACAGGGATATGTGTTCTGGTGAAAATGTGGAGTGCCGACAGGACATCACAACCTAGCTGACCACCAGCATGATCTGAGCCTGATTAGTGGTCTGCGTCAGGGCTGCTGGTAAATTGCACCAAATTATGCGTTCCAAATTTAAAGTTCTACAGCAGTGGGCTTCATGCTGGTTCCTGACGCATGAGGTAGCATTTTGAGTAATAATTAATTAGAGGGGAGAGAAGAATAAGCAAGCAATGAACAGCAAACAGAATTAGTATAATTCTGCCTTTCACTTCACTTTACTTTCAATCACAGAGGGCCAGCAAGGTGAGAAACTAGAGGGGAAGCCGCAGGGAGCATTCAGCTGCTGGGTACCCCCTTCTGTTTGCCCCAGCTCCGGGCACACTACCTCACTAGCAAGGCCCTTGCCCCCTAAAACCAACCCAGGCCAGAGAGAAAACCACCAATTCCAGCTGTCATCTCTCTGCCGTCAGACCACCAGGACTGGCACCAATCAGACAGCTCAGAGTGTTTTCTAGTTGTCTGTTCTAAAATTAATTGACTTTCTGCTAAACATATGAGCCCTGTCTTTATTAGAGGGCCCTAACCCCAATGGAGATTTTTTTTTTTTAAATCACTGCTTAGCCCAGGCACCAACAAACTAAGTACATATGTACCATGTATCACTTGACTATATGCAGCCAACACCTCCCCCAGGTGTTAACACATCCCAAGGCAGAGCTGCCCCCCTCTGCAGACAGCTGGAAATTTACTTTATCTGTAGAGGCTTATACCTGTCAAAAAATAGAAGAAAATTAAAAGAAAAAAAAAAAACACTACCAGCCTCGGTTTTGCCTCAGAAATCTGTGGCAGTGCCTTGTAAGCAGGCTTCGCACTCACTGCCCCCAGCTTCTCAGCATCCGGCAAGTCTCGGGTCACCTGCTGGGGACCAGTCAGGGGCCAATTTGTGCTCAGTTTCCCCCTTCCTGGCATGTGCTGTGATCCCAGCACCCAGGGGCTCCCCTGTCTGTTTGAGCCATGCACAATGAGAGGAAATGGCTGCAGCCCACCTGAGCCACCTGTGTAGCCACTCCTGTGGCTGCAGGCCTCACCACCTACCTCGTTGATGAAGGAGTGGGCTCCCCGCGGGCTGAGCAGCAGGATAGCACGGCGCAGCGTGTCCCGGTAGCGATTCAGCTCCTCCGTCTTCATTGTGGTGAAGAGGCTGGTGAACACATGGCTGATGTTCTTATCCACCTTTTGTAAAGAGACATCAAGGCCAAGCCGGGAGGCCTGGTCCAGGAAGCTTTGGAGACCACGGATATCTGCGTAGGAAAAGAGGAGGAGGAGAGAACAATCTTTAAGTGGAAAGAAACTGTAGAAGGTCTAACTCTAACACTCCCACCCAGTACAGGCCACCACGGAAGTGAGGGCCCAAGTCTACCTCAGTGGTCCCCTGAATAAAGGCACAGATTAAGTCCCAACACCTGTCACTAGCATACAGCTACTGGGTACTCCCTTCTGTTTGCCCCAGCTCCCGGGCACACTACCTCACTAGCATGGCCCCTGCCCCCTAAAACCAACCCAGGCCAGAGAGAAAACCACCAATTCCAGCTGTCGTCTCTCTGCCGTCAGACCACCAGGACTGGTACCAATCAGACAGCTCAGAGTGTTTTCTAGTTGTCTGTTCTAAAATTAATTGACTTTCTGTTAAACATATGAGCCCTGTCTTTATTAGAGGGCCCTAACCCCAATGGAGATGTTTTCTCAAAACATCACTGCTTAGCCCAGGCACCAACAAACTAAGTACACATGTACCATGTATCACTGGGCTATATGCAGTCCCAGAGTGTGTCTTGCACTATGGAGAGCACTTTCTGCCACTCAACAGGTTCTGTGGCCAGAAAGTATCCTTTATGAGGAGCTCCTTTCTCTTCCTATTTCTTTCACCGAATGGGAGTGAAAGTTCTGGTAGGTCTGTCCTCATAGCTATACGTGCTGGTGGTCCCTGGCCCTGGCCCCTGCTCCCCTCCACCTCCCACTATCCCCACAGCTGAGACTCCTTGACCCTTAGTGGTGATCTAAGGCCATTGACTGCCCTGACTGAAACAGGCCCTGCACTACTCCTATGACTGAATAGCCTATATATCCTCACACCCCAGCCCTGAGGCTTCTTCCCAGGACATGACTGTCCTGGATGAAACGCTTCTCCACTCTCTTTCCAGCCAGGGTGACTCTTATCCCAAGTCCAACAGGGGGAGAAGATGGTCCAAAATGGTCCACTAAGTGCCCTCCTGACACTTTGGTGCAGCACCTGGAAGAGAGGACTGTTCTTTCCCCTGGGAACACCAGAAGGGCAGGATGCGAGCCCTGGGCTGAAGAGAGGCCTCCTCTTCTGAGGGACAGAAATGCTAAATATTTTTTTTTTTAGCCAGAGCCCAAATCTTCTCTCAGACCTGCCAATGAATGGAACCCACAGAGGCAAGCAGGTCCCAGGATGAGACTGGGTCCTGATGATGTCATTTAAGCCTCTGAGTCCATCTGTGTCCAGCCTGTCTCTCCTGGATTTTTCATTTCCATGAGCCAAAGTCAAGTCGAGTGAATTTCTGTCACTTGCAACCCAAAGTCTCAACCCATAAGCCACTTTTTCAAAGCCTGGGATGTTTCCTTTATCTGGCTCATATCTGCCCATAGGTCCCAAAGACGAGACCCACACCTGAGCCACTCCCTCTAAAGGACACTCTGGGCCTGTCTAGATCTCATAAGCTGCACTCTTCTGGTGCCTGGGATGCCCATGGGCTGCCACAGGCACGCAGGGGCCTAAAAATTAAATTCAAAGTAAATAGTATTAATTCAACCAGATTTTTTCCCAACCAGTTCCTCTCTCAAACTTTCACCTCAGGCCCATTCCACAAACTTCCAGAGCTCCACACATGCCGGGCACCATGAGAGCACCGCAAGGTCCCTGCATAGCCTGTCTTACCATGCACTGGCTCACCAGTAAGTCTAGTTCCAGCTGGACACAAGAGTAGCCATGGAGAACCAAGCACAGCACCAGGGAGGGGAGCAGAGCACGCAATCCTGACTGGGGTCCGGGGGTCAGAGCACAGGCCCTATTCTCTACCTCAGAAAAGCCCTCAGGATAGGGCCTGAGGGCCGGCAGTGGATGACCACACTTAGAACCAAGTATCATTCCTTAAATACTCAGGAAAATCACCCATCCAGTCTGTGCTCATCTGGCTCATCTGTAAACTGGAGATGAAAGTCACCAACTACAGTTTTCACAGGACTGTGAAAAACCACATTCTTGAAGGTACCACCTGCTTGTGTCTCAAGAGCCTATACCTGGGAGGCCCAGAGACACAACCTCCTTATGATCCACAGGGAGGGCAGAGAAGTCCCCAAACGGGAGCCCAACCAGAAATGGCAAACACATGACTGATACTCAAGCCAGGGGCACCTAGGTTCCAGTCCAGCCATACCTCAGCCGTCTTCATCCATAGGCAGCGTGGCCCCTGGAGAACAGATGTGTGCCCAGAACTGCTTGCCTGGCAAAGCATGGGGACCTCAGTGTTGCTCTGCCCACTGAGTCAGACAGAAAGAAGGTACCCAGTAGCATGATGATACACCTCTTCACCCAAAGCTGCCAAGTGAGGAAAGGTAACTGATGGAAGACTACACAGTGCCTGATGCCTGCCCCAGTACTGGGGCTTCCGACACACAGGCCCGGAGGCTATCGATACCCCTCAGATTCCCAGAGAGGCCATGCCATCTCCATCAGCCTACTCTAGAGATCTGTGGCCCCAAAGACTCTAGAATGAAAAGTATGACAAGGTTCTTCAGAGTTTCTTCAGCTTCTTCACTGATCCAAGGGAATGGCAGGACAAACGTGCAGAAATGGCTCAGGGAGCAGAAATGCAACAGGGATAGAGAACCCCCCAACTAGAAAATCTCAGGGCTGGTGTCAACCCTGCACCCTCCCTCTCCTGAGAACAGTACAACTCACACCTGCCAGTTATAAGCTTGAACATCTCAGCACCAAGCAGACATCCATGATCAAAACAGCTCCTTTTACGCCAGTGCCAATGATGGTGCCTCCCTCGATCCGAGCTGTCCAATATAGTAGCCACTAGTCATGTGGAGCTATTTAAATTTAAACTTAAATTCATTAAAATTAAGTAAAACCACACATATAATTCCTCAGTCACACCTGCCACATCCCAAGTACACAATAGCCACATCTGTCTGGTGGCTATCATATTGGACAGCACAGATATAGATCACATATGATGGATCATCACAGAAAGTTCTATTGCATGATACTGCCTAAGAAACTATCCTTTCACCAGGCTGCTATAAATGTTTCTGAACTTGGGAGAGTAGCTGCATTTAGGCCCCTAGCAATGACTGTCCTATTTCCAGGCCTTGTCCTTCACTCTGATGACCCTTCTAGCCCCACTGTGGGTTTTGCCAGATGGCCTGCTTTGTCCCCCAAGACAGTTATAACTTGACATAAACAGAGGTTTGAATCAAGTTCTACGCATTTCCATTTCTGCTCCTGGACTCTGGCATTGCCACAGAACACCCCCCAACCAGCCTGCTAGAGGGTACATACACATCAGAAAGAATCAGGTTGGCCCCAAGCAGCTACCTCCAGCCACATGCCAGCCAAATTCAGATGCACAAGTGAGGCCAAAGCAGAACTGCCCGGATGATCAACAGACATAAAAAATAATAAATGATTGTTGTTCTAGGCCACTAAATCATGGGATGATTTCTTTCTCAGCAATAATAACTGGTAAACTGAGTTCACCAGAGGCATTATGTATTTCCTATGCCACTGCCCACATGCGGCTAAATGGGAGCCAGTCCCAAGGCAAGGCCACTGGTAGCTTCTGCAGCCCTATCCCTTTGGACACCAACAGTCCTCACTCTGATGGCCTGGGCTCTGACTTAGACCTGAGAACAGAGAACAGGACAGTGAGAGCCACCTAGGACAGGCATGAAGACAGCACCCTGACATATGCCATCTATCAGCTCCCAATCTTCTTCCAGTGTCTTCCAAGGCCATTGCAAGTCTTTAAAGTGGTGGAGACTGGCTGTGTCTGTGTCAGCATGCTTTCTACATGTTTGCATGAGCACATGCTCAGGGAGGGCTCCAGCAAGGCTCTGCATATGTGCCTGTGGCTCCACGAGTCTGACAGGGCTCCAGGGACCTCAGCATCACACCACCATGGCCACTCCTCTCAGGTTTAAAGAGAAGTCCCTTCAGTCCCTTCCCTGAGGTCATCTGCCTAAAGCTATTGCAACCCAAAGGAATGTTTCATTTCCTCGGGGAAGAGAATATACTATGAGTGGGTAGGGGGGTAACAGGTATCTCAAGTGCCACAAGAAGACATGAGGGCATGCACACACAGAAAAACCAAACCCTCAGAGCTCTTGCATGTCCTCAGCTGCTGCTGTCTACCTTCTTTTCGGGCTGCCCATGACAGAGCCATCAGGGAGAAGTTAAGCTCCCTGTCAAGCAGCTGCATCTTCACACCCAGGAAAAGTGATGTGGCCTGAAGGCAGCACTCCCAAGGGACCACAGCCCCTGGCTACAACTGCCTGCTCCCACTTGGCTGAAAAGGTCAGCTCTCAGCCTCTGAAGCTGTTACTCAGCTGCACTGAGAAGGCTGGGGTCAGAATACCAGTTGAGGGCATAAGCTAAATTTGGCCCTCCTGCCGTTCCCCATGAATGAGGCCAAGGAAACATGCTTCTCCAACAAAAATCTCTTCTTACAAGAGATTGTTTGCAATGCCACCCTACCCCATTCCCCCAGGAAAGTCAGCTGTCCACTGCTGCTCCCCAGGAAGGAAGGGTCCTCCAAGATGGTAGATTAGGGACAGAACTGAGGTTACTCCCATGGGCAGTAGAATGGATACCCTAGTACCCCCTTTGTTACCCCCAGAGTCCTGGACCTTGGCCCAAGCCATCTCCTGTGCATACTAGCTGGCCCAGTCCACCATACTGGTAGCACTCCCCAACCAGACCCACCTGCACTAGGCAAGAAGCTGATGGGGCCACAGCAGGCCTCACAGCAGTCCCATTTCAGAAAAGGCAGAAGGCAAAGGCTTTCTGAGGCAGTGAGGAGAAGCAGGAACCATGTAGAAGGCATCAGCCACCCACAGGAACAGGGACAGGCCTCCTGCCTCCTAGGAAAGGAGGCAGCTCAGGGAGCATGGGCAAGTCTATCCTCATGAGGAATCTGGTATGACAATATCCAGGACAGGCCTCAGCTTCCCTGATCCTCCCTCTGAGCTCTCAAGGGATTCTATCACCAGAAGTCTTTGCAATACCCACACCCAACTGGGTTGTCCTGTCAAGGCTCATTCACTCCCTCCTCTTTCCAGTATTCACTAGGAGCTTTCTCTGTTGATCCCTCTCCTCACGTCTGGGAAACAAGAGTGAATGAGCCCACAGTGTTCCTGCTGTCACAGGGGCTGGAGAACAGACTGGAACAAATAAACAATGTACTAAATAGGTCATTTCCAACAGTGCTCAGAGCTCCTAGGAAAACAGGTATTGGACTGGAGGGAACTGTGGGGGTAGGGTGGGAAAGGGTCCTGGGAGGAGACCAGGGAGAAGCCTATGGAAATCTCTGCATCTGTGCCACCACATGAAGGGAGGCCTGGACCATGGAGCTGCCATGGAAAGAAGTGGACTCGGTGGGCATCAGGGAGCACCCACACAGCACTGGAGAAGGGGAGGACACAGGCCCCAAGAGCCCAAGCCCTGGGCCTCCTCTGCTCTGTCCCAACTCCCCACCATAGACCAGCTCCCTAATGCTGGGTCTGTGTACCCTCTGGTACTTCATTGCCTTCAACAAAGTGGGGGTCTCCAGAGCACCCGGCCTATGATCACCTGTTCTTGAAGCCCTCTCTTCCCTGGGCTGCCAGACACTATGTGCTCCTTCTGCTCCCACCCATTTCCCAACCCCTCCCCTCATGGATTCCTGGTCACATTCCCAGCTAATCCTGGGCGTCCCCCTGGAAGGCTCAAAGAATAGCAACAGCAGACACCTAGGCCAGCCAAGGGCTCTCAACTTCTCCTTCTAAACATCTCTCAAGCCCATCTCCATGATCCCGTCTTGGGTCCCAGCATCACCAACTTCTCCCTGGCACTTCTACGCCAACCTCCTATGGGGCCCCCTCCCATACATCCCACCAGGATGTTTGTTAAGTTCACATCTGGTCACATATAGCCCTCCTCCAAAACCTCCATGGAAAACACAAGTTCATTTTAAAGTTGCCAAGAAATTAATATCCTCAAAAGCACCAACCAATCACAAACAAATGCAAAGTCACTTCTAGAGACTTTGTTCTTGTGCATAAACCATTGTACACATTGTGAGCCTGGTACATAGGAATCCCTGGTCCCAACAGTTCTTCCTATTTTTAATTTTAAGCCACCATCACCTACTGCCGCAACTACCAGAAATCATGCACCCAAACTCCAGAAAAGAAGCTCTGCCCTTCCCTGGACATCCCCACATACACACACCACACACACTACCATCCGCACACACACACCACACACACGCACACCCTCTACCTGGGTACTCCTAATTTGCAATTTACAGAGCCCTGCTTCTCCATCAAGACCCAACTGAAGTCACACCTCTCATCAGAGACCCTCTCAGATCCAGAGTCAGAATTCAAACTTCCCTCAAGTTTCTTAACTCGAGGATCTGGGAAGCAGGAGCTAGGTCTTTCTCATTTCTCCATTCACTCTGTGGGGTCAATGGACATGGCCCTTCCTCCTCCCATGACTGAGGACTGGTCAGACAGCCACTGGCCAGAAGGAATGTATATTGTTTTAGAAATGGATTGTAACTGCCTCCTTATCTCCTTCTGGGAATGGCTTCTTGTCCTATGACTGCTTCTTGACCCTTTTACACACTGAAGTAATAGAGTTGAGGGTCATGAGTGGAACATGTGCCTTGTTTGTCTGAGACCCCTTATAATGAGCCTTGGACTGGAGGAGGTGTGGTCTCTTGAACCCAAACTCCAGAAAAGAAGCTCTCCCCTCCCCTGGACATCCCAAGCTGCCACTGTAGGTGCATTCCCCTGTAATGTGAGTAATAAATGGCATGTCCACACCAGCAAGTTCACCAGGTGATTTTTGTCAGAATATCATGAACACTTAGGAGCTCCCTGGTTTGAGGCTCCTGTGCTACACACCCTAAGGCTCAGTGTGATGCACAGAGGCAAAGATAGTAGAAGTCTGTGTAATCAAATTGAACCAAAATAAGAATCAGCTTGAAACACAGAGCAACTTCAACAACTGCACTGCAGTCACACATCTGGTGGAGTCAAAGCCCTACTGCTAGGAATTGAAATTAAGCAAAAGTTTTCTCAAAATCTAAGATTGTACCTGTGACTTCTCTAATACTCCTGAAAATCAGATAGCCCCTAGGTATTTTTAAATACTTTCTTTCTGAAAATGAAACAAAAGAACACATTTCCAATTGCTTCGTCCAACTACTTTCAATTTCCAAGAAAGGTCCAACAACTGAGAGTACCTATGAAGAAGATTTTAGCAATGTAATATATTATATATTATTATTAATATATATAATTATATATATTATATACATATAATATATTACATTGCTAAAATCTTCTTCATATATATGAGAGGGCTGCTGCCTCACACCCAGATGGAGTTCACAGTCACAAGTGTTTGGGGATTGTTGGCAAATTTTCTAAAATCTGAGACACAACTTTGATTCTATGGACTTTTTTAAAACTTCTTATCTGGCCCCCAAATATATGCTTTGAATTCCCTTGCAAATGTAGTTAACCCAAGTTCAAGTTCGTTCCCAAGACCCCTCCCTACCCAGGGCCTCTCCTCCTTTACCCACTGCTGTCCCCACCACCAAGGAATGGAACAGCTCCAGAAATGGGTGTGATGGAGGCTGGGTCTACAGGTGACAAAGCAGCCAGTGTTTCCAAGAAGAAAGATGGCAAAGACCCACCTGCTATGTTTCCAATCAAAACAACTAATATCCCTTCCCTCTACTCAGAATCCATTTGGTGCCTCACCTGCCAAACATGGGCTGCCCAGCTATGCATTCCCTCTCTCCTCCCTTCCTTCCACCCTTTCTTTCCTCCATCCTCAAGAATTCATGGAGCACTATTCTGGGTAAGGCCTTACACTGGGTACTAGCGCAGCGGAGTTGTAAAACTCCATAGACTTGTCCTCAAGGAACTCTCAGTCCTGCGGGTAAGACTGAGCCCAAAGCAGACAGTGGCTCTCCTCTGCCATGTACTAAGCATTTCCTATATGCCAGACCTGTTCCATTCGCAGATTGCATTTCATGGATGAATTCATTCGTGGCCGTCAATCCATGTAGGTATGACAAAGGACATCTCTATGAGAATCAGGCACTAGGCAGGCCCACAAGAGTTCAACAAAGGGAAGAGCAGAGACACCCAGGTGTGGCACATCTAGCAGACTCACAGTAAAATAGAAGGCAGACCTGTCCCTGACTTGAATCTTGAGGTGACTAGGTCCCTCAGAGCAAATATCCTAAGGGCCCGGGCAAGGCCTGGCTTCAGGTGATCAGAAAAACCCTCACTGGTGTCCCAGAGTCCTGGGAGGTAGGGGGCACCGTGCCACTGCTCTACATCTTCTTGCTGAGGATCTTCTCTGGGAGGGAGGCCTCCCTCATCCCAGTCACATCCCTGAGGAGCTACCCAGGCAGCAGTCATGGCAGACCTGGCCCCAGGAGTCCTTCCGAGTGACACCCTACCCCGCAAGCCCCACCAAAGCCCTGCTCTCTGTATTAACCATACCTTTTTATTTTCTGTGTTCTGATTCTTTGATATCTGAGGACTTACTGACTCTGGAGGGACTGCCCCTCCAGGGTTAGCCAATTCCTAGAGATAGTAAACAATTCACCCCAGAGCACCTCTTTCCTGTGCACACAACTACTTCAAAGCCCACTCCCCACCAAACTCCTCTATGTGCTCTCAAATACTGGGCCCTATCCACCTACTCTAATCACCCCAGGGCCAGGTACCACACAATGTAGTACACCCCTATTCCCCAGAGCCCGCTGAAATTATTCAAACTGGCCTACTTACCCTGCCTCACCAATTCTTTCCTGCAGAAACCACAACAAAGACAAAGACGCTTGCCCACAGCTCCCCTTCTCCTTCTGCCTCCTGACCAACCTTGGTTGCTTCCCTCAATGGTCCCCTTGGTGCGGTGCACTCCCTCCTCCTAGGAATTGTGAGTAACAAACTACCTTTTCAGTGAAGGTTGTCTCTCGATCTGCTGATCTCTCCATGTCTGCATAATAACAAATCACACTCTCCCATGGTGACCTGGGATACAGCTTGAGGTTGGGGTGGGGGGCACACAGCAGCAGTCCCATTGGCCACACTCCCCCAGGGCACAGAATAAGGACAGGCCTGGGTTTGAATCACCCCCTTCACTAGGCAGTGACTTTGGGTAGCCACCTCTCTGAGTCCATTCCTCCATCTGCAAATCAGCTAACCCCACCAGCTTCATAGGAGTGCCGCAATTCTTTAGAGAAGGGCTCATCACTGCTGCATGGTGCAAAATAGATATTCAGGGGCTGTTGGCTCTCTTCCAAAATTCTCTCTCATCGGCCCTGGGAATGCCCCCAAAGGGTTCCCAAATGAATAAGTCATCTCTCTCGCTCTAGAGGCTCATCAAGAAGGGAGGTGCCATCCTGATAATCAGATGACACAACAGAAGACTAAAAAGGTCAGCTCTCCCTTCTGTGATAATGGAAATTCCAAAATTGTAAAGTGGTTGAAGGAGAAGGTCTGTCATTGAAAACTCTGAGAAAGAGAACAAATTTCTACCCATAATAGGAGCCCACAATATTGAGGAATCTTATGCTCCAACAGGTTTCAGACCAGCCAGGAAACCATGCAAGAGCAGATTCCGGAAAGAAGACTGCCATCTGTGATCACATTTGCACACATGGTATGTGACACATGTGTCATTTCAGACATAGGGGTCCATGCATGAGCCCTACCCATACTCCTGGCCTGAAGCCCTGGCGATGGAGAGCATCGCCTGATCATAACTTTTTCATTTCTCCCAAGTTCTGTTCCTTTCCATTTAAAAAACAAACACAAGGGGAAAACACTTTAAATAATCAGGCTGTAAGATCGAGATTAAAAACAATTTAAAATAAGCGTCTACTCCGGCACTTTGGAAAAAACATACCACGCTGCATTAAGTGCTTTGAATTAAGTAAATTACACCAAGTAACTAATTTACATAATGATCAAAATTTGCATTTTACACATGTTATGATGAAAATAGGTTCATAAAATAATTCTTCACCAACTTCTGTTCCAAGTTGGGTTCCAATATTTGGATAAAATTCCGTAGTGTTGATCTGCTATTGTCTTTATGTTTCAAATCTCTGGCTCCTTCAGAATTTTTTTTAAATCTAGCAGGTCCCTTATTCCCATTGCAATAAACAGTCCTTTGGATTTGCAATTCCCTTCTGCAAACTAAGTAAGATCATTTTCTTAAAGAATCCATAATATGCTAATGATCTTAGAATTTTCATAAATAAAGTTTGATGTTCCTGTCACCTTTCACTTAAGAGGTATTTGATATTGATTTTGGCAGTTCTTCCTCCAAGATTGTAGGGTTGGTTTGCAAAGTCCTGCAGCTCTGATGCCATCTTTTCAGGATGAGGACCCAGGACTGCCTTTCTCAATAGGCTTCTTTCCTGTGCCAACAGGCCTCTCGGAAAGGGAGCAAGACCCCTCCAGACTCGTCTGCAGGAGACTGGCCTCCAGCCCAGAGAGGCCACTCCATGCCTCAGGTCCTTGGTGCCCGGCAGACAGGCCCAGAGCCAGAATTCCCCCTCCCAGAGCCACAGAATGCTTAGATGCTTCATTTCTTTTCTGTTTCTACAACAGCCTATGAGAAAGGGATAAACATCCCATTTCACAGATGGGGAAACCAAATTTGAGAGTTTGACTCCCTCTATTAACACCACACAGCAGGCAAGAGGAATGACCCACAGTCACACTTTAAGAAAGTTTGGGGTATTTTCCTGGACTTCTCTCTAATTTAAGTAAGATCCTGAAGCAAATCTAGAAAAGTGATTGATTTCCCAGTGTCTGCCCAAGACAGCCATGTTTGAATTTTCAATTTCACAAATGACCTCCCTCCATGGCAGGGCAGGACTCATGTCACAGGTGGTAAGGTTAATGGCACAGTTGTCACAGCACTTGCTTATTAAGGCCTGACTATGCAGGCACTATGCTAAACCTTTCACAGTATTGCCTCCACACCCTGAGGTATGGCCCAAAGTCATCCAGTCAGTTAGAGGCAGGACTGGGGTTCAAATCCAGGCCTCTGATACCAGACCCGGGACACTTTACCAACATTTGCCAATCAGCCAAAGGCACCTGGAAGGGATGAAAAGGTGGAAGGTCAGCTCCTACAGTCACGTGCAGATGCTAAGGTTCATTTGAGCCTTAAGCACCTGTGGGGAATTATTAGATTATGCCCATTTCACAGGTAAATCCTGGTCTCAGAACAGAGCTGACATTAAACCTCAGACCCATCTACAACCAGAGCCTCTACTCTTGGTGCCACATCAGGCAAGGGACTTGATGGTGGCTCCCAGGGCTTCTTCCCCACCCAGCCCAGAGTGGCCAGGCCAGGCACGTGGAGCTCCAGGGAGCCTATGCAGCACGATGGTCAAGTGCTCTAGTCTAGCTTTTAAGAATGGTGACAAGATGAAAATGTGAGGCATGCCATTACCAGCTGTTAATTTGCAATCAGTATTAATAACTGACATTACAAGTGAAATGCAGTGTCTTCATTAATTCTATAAATTTTCAACCTGAGGAAAAGCCCATGCTTCTGGAAATAGCAGCCTCGAGTGGGCTGGGTTCCACGTCTACAGGCCTACCCAGGGACCACCTGGGGACACCACCTGCTGACCCTGCTCCTTGCTCACCTCCTCAGTGACAAGGATATGGTATGGGCATAAGAACACCTCATTTACTCAAGGTTTCTCCAAGCACATGTCTGGTGCACACACTGCGCCACACCATTGTGGAGGTAGAGAGATGGATCAGATTCTGATGGATCAGTCAAAGAGTTCAATGGAAACAGACAAGCAAGCACTTCTCGAAGACATGCTATGAACCCAGAGAAATGCATGGGAAGGACAGTGTTTGCTCATGTGCTGTCTAGGGGAGGAAAGGCCTCTAGGAAACCTTC
The DNA here is from genome assembly GCA_004024845.1 of Tonatia bakeri. NCBI lineage: Eukaryota > Metazoa > Chordata > Mammalia > Chiroptera > Phyllostomidae > Tonatia > Tonatia bakeri. The sequence continues at coordinate 74,923 of PVIA01006788.1, forward strand.
ACAGAGCTCAGCGCAGGAACTGGGATCTGCAGAAGAAACTGGCCTTTTCTGGGTTGACAGAAGGAGAAGTACTCCAGACCACAAAGATGTCAAGATCAAAGGCCCCCTGGAACCCAGCAGCCCACCTGGGGGATCCACTGATGGTCCTCTGTGGCCTGAGGGAAACGGCCATGTTGGCATTCCTGGGACTGACCAGAAAGCATCAGACAGAAGGAAGGGTATCAAGGCAGTCTGTAGGTCAGTTGAGACCAGGGTCTATGGCCCAGCAGGACAACCCCACCCACAACAGCCCACCCCTCCTGCATATTCCCTGTCAAGTCCCTGAGGCAGAGGAACGACTGAGGGCCAAAAGAGTCAGTGCTTGGAGTCAGCCAGGAGCTCCAGTGTGTGCCTGAGTGCCCCCTATGGCCAGAGCCAGGCAGCCTGATACCAGGAGAGGAGCTCATCCACGTTGCCATCTGTGGCTTGAACATGCTTCCTCAGCTCTCTGAGACTCAGCTGCTGCCTCTGTGAAATGCTCAGGGTGGAGCCTCCTACACAGCAGGACCATGTTGAGGGGCATACAGGATGATGGGCACAGCACCTGAGACAGAGTTCAGGTGTGGGGAGGGCTGGGAACCACGGCCACCTCTCTACTGCCACCACCACCCCCACTGCTATCCCTCACCTCCTGCTCCTCGCCAGCCCTGGTGCAGGAAGCCTCCATCTTCACAGTTCTCCACTGACCTCATGGCAGATGTTCTTTTACTTATGTATTTAATTTACATAATTATTCTCTGGTATTTACTTGGTTTAATTTGTTTCCTCTGGAACTTGCCTTTGAAAAGGCAATGCCAACCAGACCCAGGAGTGAAGCATGGCAAGGGGTCTCTGAACACCACTGCCACTCCCTGGCTTCCCCTGAATGCCACCTCTGCAAAAGAACACAGCCCCAGCCGAGCCTGGGCACCACGCACAAGCCTCACACTTCCCAGTGCCAGATGGGCACTAGGTGGGGTGGATGGCTGCCCACAAAGACCTCACACCATCCCAGGAGCAACTTTCTGTGCCAGTCCCTGAGGATAGTGTAGGCTGTGACAGGCAGAAGGAAGGCAGGAGTCCTCTGCTTGGGCACTGCTGGGGAAGGGGTGGAGCTGGGCATCAGGCTGAGCTGGGGTTAGGGGCAGTCAGTGGGTGTGCTGATGGCATTGCCAGGCCCTTTTTGAGGCAGCAGAGAGTGGGTGTTCCAAGGATGTGGTGCAGAGAAGGTGGAGTCCAAGGCAGGGCAGACCACAGAGGACAGTGTGGACACACCCTGGGGTGCAAGAAAGGATTTAATTGTCAAAAGTCCACTTGGCAATTCTGTAAGAGGGAGTATGGCATGGAGGGCAAATGTCTGGAGGCCATCAGAAGTCAAGGCCCACTGGAGTCTGGATGCAGGCAAGAAACTGCAGGGGACAGGAGGGCCTTTGGCTGCAGAGAAGGACAACAAGACAGGAGTACGGGACAACAGGTTCCAGGTCATGCCTCCAGGATGGGTGGCTGGGATGCCATGGGACGGAAACATAGGAGGGATGAGGGCAGGGGCTCACCCTGGGCAGACCTGTACTGGCAGTGTGGGGTAGCCTCCCAGCTGTCAGCTTGCACAGGTACACTCACTCACACACCTGCTCACACTCACACGTGACAGTCCTGTTCTGTGCATACCTTCATGCACAGACTTGCTGACATATAAACTCACTTGCAAACCCATACTCACACTCATTCACACACATGCTCACATAGTGGTGTTCCCAAACTGGCCTGAACCATCACATTAGTGCCAATCGTTAAATTTTCAGGAAATCTGTGAGCCAGTTATTAAACACAGCAACTATAAATTAAATTATATATACTTATAATTAAACAAATTATATTACAAACAAAATTGATAAATACCCAAAGCTCATCATTTCCTATTTTGCTTTATTTTACCATCATCCATGCTCATGAGGCTATTAATGCCTATCATATCGGAAATACCACACAATGGTGTGCCACCCCTTCCCAAATCCATGTCCAGTGAAACCATGATGCTCAAATTAGCCACCTTGAGAGTATTTACACCCCAGAAGTTGAGGTTTTCTGTTTTCTTGGAGACCAGTGGTTAAACATTTTCTAGCATTGCTTACAATGCTCACACATTCACACACCCCACAGTCACGTGCACCTGTGCATACACTCATTCACACACATACCACACCCACATTACACATTCACAGTGGCACTCAACTCACACACACACTCACATGCACACACAATACAGTCTCACTGTTACACTGGCACCAGCATTTCATCTGCCTTAACATTACAGTCAGAAACCACGCCCAGACCTGGAAGGAGAGCCAAGGCTGCAGACAGGCTGAAGAAACTGTACATCCTGCTCGCTGGCTCCTCCCCCACCCTTCCCGGGCTGGGGAGCTGACTCCCCCAGAGGGTGTGCACGCTGAAGCTTCCCTGTGCTGCCTGGGAAGCAGAGGTTACCTCACCCTGGTCATTGAAAGCAAGACCATGGCAAAAATCAGTCATAATCAAATGGGTAGTCAGCAGACTAATCTGCAAAGAGAGCTCTGCAAAGAGGGGGTGACATGGCTGGGCGCACCAATCCAGGCAGCCAGGCCATTCTGGGAGCAAACATAGTGGGCAAAGGCCTATGTGGTCTCACACAGCCCTGATTTCAAAACATGCCTTCTAAATCCCAAAATTAAACCCACATCTATATTAATTAAGAGCCAGGATCTGCAGTCCTAAATGGACTGCCAGCCCATCCATCACAAGCTAGTTAATACCCAGCAGAACCTCTTGGTCCAAATTACAAATGGGATTCATGGTGGGGACCAGGGGAGACAGGGTATTATCCTGAAATATAATTTGAACTTTCATTCCAAAATACGTCCTTGAGCTGATCCATCACATGCTTGCCCCTACCCAGGCCTGCCCCAAGTGAGGGCTGAACTGTGGGGTCATCCATCATCAGCCACCAGAAGGCCCTAGAAAAGCCAGGGCTACTCAAGGGCTTGAAGGAGGATGGGGACAACTGGGGACAACTGGGGATCACTGCCAGTGAGGTAACAGGGCCATGGCTGCCAGTACTAATGCCACCCCTAGACCTCCTCCCAAAGGCAGATGTCCTTCCTGCCAGGAGCTCAAGACCCGAGGAGGAGGGGAGCAAAATGCCAGCCATGCAGCACCCCTGTGTACTATCCCCACATGCTGTCATTAGTGTCCTCTTCACAACAAGCCTGTGAAGCAGTGCTAGCATTCCTGATTTACAGATGAGAAAACTGGAGCTCCAGGAGCATCAGTCACTCGAGTAATAAAGGCTGGCCAGGCCTATCCATCAAGCCTCATGGACTACAGTCCATGCCTGATCTGCAGGAGGGCCCCTGACTGCTGTCAGACTCTGGACTGGCCTCAGTATCCCATGGGTTCCATCCCAGCTGCAACAGGTGTGTCTGGCCAGTGGCCCAGGACCCTGCACATCCTGAGCTCAAAGCACAAAGTCTGGTACCTACTAGCATTTCAATAAAGACGTATGTGGAAGCTATGTGAATTAATGAAAAGCAATTCTCTGTCCAGAGGTGGAAGTTCAGGTCCAAGAAGATGCCCCTGAACTGAGGTGGATGCCCCAATGGGGCTGGGTCTGCCCCAGAAGCAGTGACCATGGAGGATGCCCTGGCAATGCAGCCACTGTGCCCAGCCATGTGGTTTCTCCATCTCATCTGCTCACCCCAACAATGCCAGGAGGCCGTGCTATGATTATCCCATTTTACAGATGGCAAAACTGAGACTTAAGAAAGGAACTGCTAAAGCCACAACTCCAAAGACCCTGACTTTAGTTAGCCTCTCTGCTTTATGGGGACATGTCTGCCACACAGAACCTCAGTATTGTTAGCCCCCTTTCTCTCCAGGAAAACCAATAACCAAAAGTAAATCCACATTCTTCCCACTGTCCTCCTCCCAGGCCAGCACTATGTATAGTCTACTAAGGACTGAGGACTGCCCTACAGTGGCCCAGGACGGAGATGCCACAGCCTGCAGGTGACAGCTCAGTGTCCATGTCATCATGCTGAAGAGGTGAGGTCGATGGCCAGCGTGCCACTCTCACAGCAGCAACCACTTAGCCTTTGCTTGGGACACCAAATGGGCTTTTCCACAGTCCACAGCTGCCTTTTTCACTAACTTCACAAAAGCAACTGGAGATGCAGATTCTAATTCTGAGTGAGTTTTCATTGCCATGATAGTGATTTTCAGTTTAGAAGGAAATGGGCACCCCAGAAAGCACTTAGAATTAATCCCACCAGTCTGGAGTAGCAATAAAACTCTGTCAGGAATGAAATATTTGCAGTTCATAGCAAGCCCTGTCCCCAGAAGAAAAGACAGGTCCCATTGTCTGTCAGCTGGCCTGGGTTAGGCAGTCGGAGATGTCAAATCTTTGTCAGGAGCTCCCCCTTCTCATCTCCACCTCCCTGCCTTTTCCTGACTATCTACATCAGAATAAAGGAGGGGTAGGTTAACAGTCCTCAGGGTTCTCTTTGACAGAGGGGACCAGAGCGTAGGAGGGAGGAGAGTCCTGACCCTCTGGTAGGTCTCCAACATGTGCCGCTCAGGGAAAGTCTGAGGACCTGCTGCACAACTGCAAGTCCAAGGAGGATGGGAAGGCAGAGGAACATAGAGGGAATGAGGATGGTACAAGATGACCAAGGGTGACCAGGTCTGTTGGACAGGAGCAAGCACCCCAGACACCTGGGGCCAGCCCATGCTACGACCTCACACTCCTCCTGGAAACCATAAGTTAGGATTCAGAGTGCCAGGCACAAGCTGGTCTATCCCTTTAGAGGTACAGTTGGGATTTCAGAGGCTAGGAACTGCATGGGGTCTCAGAAGGAAAGAGACATAGGGCTCTTAGGTCATGGTTTATTGCCACAATACCTGCAGCCATGGAGAATGAGCTTCTTGGGAGGGGGGATTCTATTTTACTGGGATCTGGGAGTCAGCTCCCCATTCCCTCCCAGGTCCTAACCAGGCTCTTCTCTCCTCTAGACGATATCATCCAGTCCTGTGGCTTCAAATACCATCCACACCTGACCTAAATCACTACCCTGGACTCTGCCAGGATTTCCACACATATCTGTCCACTTGGATACAAGATTTCAAACAAACCAGCCAAAACAGAACTCTCAATTCTCAATCCTTATCCCAGCAAACAGCATCACCTGGGAGTCTCCCTGGAGACCTCCCTTTTCCTCACTCATCGAACCTCTAATCCACAAGATACTTCAAACTCAACCTCTCTATTGTCAATGTTGCCATTGCCACTGCTACCTCCCTGGGCCACACCACAAACATCTCTCTCAGTGTTCTGACAGCCTCCTCCAACTGACCTGGCCTCCCTGCCTCCACCCCACCTCTTGCAGTCTGTCCACCACATAACACAGACACCAGTTTTTCTACGCATAAAGCAGACAGGTCTATATTCACTTAAAAACCCACCAGTGGCCTCATAACATACTTAAATCTGAACTCATCACCCAGGACCTAAGAGGTTCTGCAAGACATAGCCCAACTGGTTCTCCAGCCCAACTTCTCTATCTCCCCTCCTTCCCCACCCTCCAGCCACACAGCCTTCCTTTCTCTTTCTCAAACACTCTTAAGCTTGTCACCACCTCAGGGATTTCACAATTCCTTCTGCTGGAAAGCTCTTCCCCAGCTTTTATCTACTGCCTCTTTCAATGCATCCCATTATCATTTCAAATGTCACTTTCTCAAAGGACCCTTCCTTGAGCTGCCAGGTAGCCCCTCTCCACCCTACCTGTGTCTCTGTGCCAACCCCTGCCCCTCCACTTCATAACACTTCTCACCTCCTGAAATGATCATCTTCATTAATCAGTCCTCACATCTCCTCTTCCACTATGTCCCCAGGACCCAGAGCTGTGCCTGGTACATAGCAGGCACTTACCAGATGTTAACTTAGGGGCAGCATGCTGCAGTGAAGAGAGCCCATGTTTGGAACTAGACAGCTCTGGGTTTGAAACCTAGCTCGCTCAGTGCCCCCAGTCATGTGACCTTGGGAAGTCACTTCAAACCTTTCCAAACATGAATTTTCTCATCTATAAGATGAGCACAATAACACCTACATAATAATCCAGAGTCCTCTGTTCCCACACACTGGTTCAGGAGAGGGCACATGATCTATGTAAGGCCAACAAAGATGGTCCCTGACTTTTTTGCAAACTGTTTTTGCAAACTCCATCACTACAGAAGCAGCAGCAGCAGCAGCAGCATCACCAACATCATTACCATCGCCGCCACCACCATTATAATCAGCATTACCACCATCATCATCATCACCATCATCACATTCCCACCATCACTATCACCATCACCATCATCATCATCATCACATGGGCCAAAAGGACACCTCATTCCATATTTCTATGACGCCAAACCCTAAGCTAGGGGATGGGGCTAGGTTGACTCTCATGTCTGCAAAGAAGGATGACCATTTGTACACTATGCTCAGTCTTGCCAATGTCCCCAGCTGAGAATAAGTCACCCTGTAACTGCACACTATGTGCCTTCCTTTCTCCCCACTAAGCATACCTCTCGAAAGCACATATTCCATCTCAAACACACGGAACTCCCAGCTCAGTTTAGACCACCTACTCTGCCCCTCCTCCCTAGCCACCGTGCCTCCTGCAGGCCAAACCTGGCATTGTCACTGTCAAGTAACTTTAGGAACAATGACTTCAACAGTTTACACAACCATGTCAATAGGAGGGAAGTCAGATGTGTACCTCTGGCATTCAGATGAAGGGAAGGAGGCTAGGTCAACAAAGGATCTGGAAGTTATGTGGCCAGGAGCCAGCAACCTGTTAGTGGTCACCACTGTCCAGCTCGAGTGACTACTCATAGCTCTGCTCCATACATGCTAAGCAGAGGGAAGCTTATCAGTAGCAACCCCAGCATTACAGGGGAAAAAAGCCATCTGCATGTGTTGAGGACATACTGTGTGTCAGAAATCATGCTCTATCTCATTTAGCCCTCAAAACAATCCTAGGTGGGAATAAGCACCCTCACTGTAAGATCAGTAGCCTGCAACTCAGAGAGGAAAAGTAACCTTCCAGGGGTCACACAGGCCATATGTGGGAAGGCTGGAAGTGGAAACTGGGGGTTGCTGTACAACTTACGTACAAAAAGTTCCTGAAAACAAGAGTGGCAGTTTTCTGTTCTTTGTGATATAGTTCTGTTCTCGGGGGCACCTGTTCCCCTTTGTTTCACGTGAGACATAATAAGCAGTTTGCTGGTTACCTGGCCCCTCCCACACCTGGAGGACTTGCTCAGGGAGGAGGGAGCTAAACCTGCCAAGTCCCTGCTCTGGGGCCAGAACAGTGAAGGCCACTGGTCTGGGTCTGTTATTTAATCTTCTTTTAAGGAGGTATGATTATCCTTACTGAATGGCTGAGAAACAAAGAATGGCTCCAGGACCCTGGCTGGTGAGCAGCTGCCTACACAGCCTCACCCATCCCCTTGCATCACACACACTGTCCCTCTTAGAAGGCACTGGTATGGCAGGGATGGGTCTCCAGCCTGACATTCTGCGTCACCCCACCCTGCTCACCGCAGCGGGCCCAGGCCCTGGCGCCCAGGCGGGACCTGTCGTAGAGACAAAGCACTTTCCCCCAGGAGCCCTTTCATGGATGCAGCAGGCCAAAGAAAGTGGGGGAGGCCATATGAGCTCAGTGAATAGATTACCCACTTCAATTACTTTATCTAACAATGACATTTGTACTGTAAAAGTCAGCACAAAAATCAATGAGTTTTAAAGGACAAAATTTGGGGGAGGCTCCTGCCTAGTGACCTAACACAGCAGCCTAGGAACCAGGAAGACAGAGGCTCAGAACTGAGAGTGGGTTAGGCTCCCAGGACTCCAGAACTGCCAGAACCTCGCTGGGCCCACACTTATTGGCACCTTGGAGCACAGAAAAGAATGCTTGGCTTGGAGGCCCAGCCCTGGATCCCAAGCTCAATACAAATGTGTATGGAGTTGCACCTGTGTTCCGAGCAGCCTGCTCAACATAGGCCTAGAAGACAGTCCCTGCTCACACCCAGAACAGGGGAGAGAGTGTGTGTAATTAAACAGTGTGTAATCATTGCACAACCAAATAGTTACATTACATTAAATAAGGGCTCAGTGTGCTGGTCAGAAGGGTTAAGAGGGGCTGCCTGAGAAATTATATTAAGCTGAGGCCTGGAGGAGGAGTTTGCCAGGGGTATGAGGAGGGAATGCATTTGAGCAGACGAAAGAACAAGAGAGGACCCAAGAGAAGCCCTTCCTCTAATCCACTGGATCCTAAACTTACTCAGTCCCTTCCTTGGGACCCCAAGTAGGCATGAAGGTGGGGTACAGACTTCCTCCTATATATCAGTGGCATGGGGAGGCCATGGTAAAGCATATCTGTAAATGTTTGCAGGCCAGGAACCAGACCTAGGATCAAAAGCCACTAATCCTAGGGTGCAAGGAACAGTGGACGAAAACAAATGAGCAGTGATGAGTGGAAATCCAGGAGCCCAACCCTGTGGGAATGTCCTCAGCTGGCCTACCATGTGTTCCCTGAGGCAGACTGAGCACCTGGAAGGACTAACAGCCACAGTGAAGTCACCCATTGGGGAGTTCCAGCAGCCCCTCTATGTTTAATAGAAAAACACAAATAATGCTGTGATCCTAGAGGTTTGCTGTCCGCGTGCATTAACTACTCTCCTTTATTGCATCCTGAGCATGGTTCACAACACCTCATCTGACTATGGAGTAAAAGCTCCCCATGAATCAGCCTCCATAATGTGAGCTCTGTCTTTATCAGCAATCCTTTTTGTCACTGTCATTAGCATCACCTACCGGGCCTCGGGCCCAGCTTTACCACTTTCTCACTCAGTTCTCATGAGAATTCTTTAGGATCTGTATTACTGTCCCATTCTGCAGATGAGTACACTGAGGCTCAGAGAGGATAAGTAACTTAATGCAGCACCATAGCTAGGAAGTATCAAAGAGAATCTGTAGCCAAGATGGCCCAATTGCAAGTGGAAGCTGGTTTGGCTGACATTTAAAGCTCAGGTAGGAACAAATACTCCATATTTGCTTTCCCAAACTGGAATGTTATGTGACAGAATGTATTTTCCATCAGTGCCCACCACCATATCTAAGTTTTTGCTGGGTGTCTCTATTTTCACACTGTGGCAGGGTTGGTTGCTGCCCTATACCCAGTTCCTCTTTACCTTCCAAAGAGTTAAGCCTGAGCTGGGACCCAAACCCAAAGTCTCAAGTTCCCAGGCTCAGAATTTGGGAGCACATGGGCATCTCTGCCCAGCTGCTCTAGCAAAAACACTGGGGCTCTGTTGGCAGAGAGGTTGAATGACAGCATGCCCCTCACTAGCCCAGAAAGAAACCTGCAAAGTAGGGCAGGAGACTACCACCCCCTCCCTGTGGCACTGCAATCTTCCCCACAAACCCTAGTGCCATTTGTCAGGGAGCTAAAAGGTCATTCCATAGTCTAAGAGCTGGTCCATTGGGAAGCCAACCTGGGGCTTCCAACATGGCAGAACAAAGGGCCCAGCCCTGGAAGATGTTCAGCCACTGGACAGGATCTGGCCAGACCCTCCCTGCACCTGTCTTCCTATGGATGGTGAGGGGCAGGGAGCCACAAAAGTAGCCTTAAAGCCTTCATACAGACCTTGCCCAGAAATAGTGCCTGTCTTCCAACAGAAACTACTGAGCCAGCCCGAGACAGAATACTTGTCTCCTCTGGAAGAGAATGATGCAACTCCCAAAGATACAGAGAACAGATCCCAGAGGTCACACACATCACTCCCCCAGCTCTTCCTAAGGACACCAGAACTAGGCAAATAAACCCAAGGTGTAAGGGGAGAGAGAAGTTGCTGCAGGGGTGGCAGATAGGAGGGCTTCCTGGCAGCATCCTCCAGCTCTGGCCAACATGCTGGGCCTGGACCATCCTATTTAGCCTCACCAAAGCCAGATGGGGTCTATAGCATCGTCCCTGTTTTAGAGATGAGGAAACTGAGCCTCTGCTGATTTCTTTGCCTCACAGCTACTGTGGGATCAGCCTCCCCAGTCTATTCCTCAGCCTCTGGCTTTCGGACACAAAAGAGAGCTGAGTGAACATGGGGCTTGGTCTAGGCCAGCAACAGCCCAGGCATCCGGCCTGAGCATCTCAAGGGACACCTGTAAGACAGAAGATACTTCAAGGGGAGGGGAGACTCAGGGTTGAACAGCGAGGATTTGGGGCAGGGAGAGGCCAGGTCCACAGTGGGTTCTCATGGAAGGAAGGAGCAATAAGAAGTAATGTGGACCCCATAACTCCTGAGCACACAGTTCAGACTTAAGAAATGACTCAGTTCAGTGAGGGTAGAAGAATAAGTCAGGGCAGGCTGCCTGGAGAAGGTAGATACATGTGTCAGTGTTTTGAAATCCCTCAGAAGCGTGATGGCAGCCCAAGGAAGTCCAGACACTGTAAGAGGCACCACAGGGCAAAGTCAGCTTGTGCACAGGTGGGCCTTCATTCCCCTGACTTGGTCAGTATGGTGAAAAAAGACATGGACTTTCAAGTCCCAGACAAGTCTTTCCCCTGGCATTTACAGGCTGTGTGACCTTGGACAAGGACTAAACCAATCTGAGCCTCACTTTCCACCTGTGAAAAACCGGTACTGTGACATGTACTTCCCTGGCTGATGTGTGGAGCCAGTAGAGAGCAGGCCAGGTAAAGCAAGCTACCCCTTTCCCCATCCCTCACACCAAGACAGCCGGCCTTGCCTCAGCTGGGGGCTGTGTACCCATAGGGTACCTCCCAGGCCTAGATAGTCCTCAGGGACTGGAGTACCTCACCTTTTGTCCCAGGATAATTGACAGCACCCAACAAGCCTGCTGTTCACACAGCACCTGCTAAAGCAGCATCCCCCTGCCTTGTAAGATGTGGAGATTCCAAGTTAAGTGCCTGCCAGCTATCCCATGGGAAGCTGCCCTTCCTCACATGCTTTCACGCTGAGGCAGTCCCCACAAATCCTGAGGGAAGCCCAGGTGAGCACATGCCAACAGACAGAGACATGCATTTATATCCCATCACATAATAGGTGGGGGACCTGGGGAAGGTGTGCATCAGAGAGATGGACATGAGAGACAGCAATGTTCAAAACCCATAGGCCCAGAGAGGTGAGCTGGACTTTGTGAGTTCAGCTCAGCCTGTATGGAAGGGGGGATCAAACTAGAAGGGGGAGCACAAGCCCACTGCTCCAGCAGGTCCCTCATTTCCACCCTAACATGCCTCCTACATGGGTGCAGAAGCTGCCAAAGTGTGCAAGCATTATAGGGAGGCTACAGGATGTGGGCTCTGACATGAAAGGTGCCAACCCAAGCCAGCCCAGGACCCAGACAACAGCTAGACATGACTGCAGTGAAGATGTTAGCCAGACCTGTGGATCCAGTCACAGCAGACCAATGACCACAAGTGCCCTCTGGAAACACTGGTCTGAGAAAGCTAAGTACCAAGTCCTGCAATGACATTGGCTTGGACAGATGAAGAATGACACAGGCACTGTTGGGCCATCCTGCAGCTCCAGGGGCAGTGGTGTGCTGGCAAAGGTTTAAGTAAATAAGGATAAATCCCTGACTTCTAAAGATTTCCATGGTGTAAATATTTCTACCATGGTCAATTTCGGCTACCCATCACTGAGCAGGGACTTGGAAAGCCAGCTGGTGTGAGCCACTTCCAGCATACCACTGCTCTGTGGGCACCCACATGTGCCTCGCTCTATTTTGGAGGTGTGGAGAGCATGTCACTGTGGAGAAAATGAGAGTGAAAACCAAAGAGAGATCACAGAGAATGCTAACAGGGCAACTGGCCAAGCCTGCAAGTCGAGAAACTTAAGAGAAACTCAAAATTCCTCCACACATTTCCAAGCAGCAATCCAGGCTGAGGTTTCTAGAACATGGGTCCTTCCCACACTGAGGAAAAGCCTCAGTTCTAGAGACAAAGCCCCCCCACCCTCTACAGGAGGGACTGTCAGAAAACACCCCACCCCAAGAGATTTGCTGTCGTAACAGTGCAGTGGCCATCCCTGTGGCTCCACCTGGGGCTCTGAGAACCCCCCTTCTTCAAGGTACAGTACCTAATCTGTCCTATTGCTCAGGGCACAGCTGGGGCTGGAAGGGAATAGAGGAGGCAGCAGAGGAGCCCAGGTGAGTTCCTAACCAGCATTCCCGGGACTCCCAGGAGGCAGGCCTTTTCTAACATGCTGGATGAAAAGCAAATTTCCCACCCCACCTCTCCAGGAAGTCTCCAGGCAAACCTAGTACTTCAGGGAATCAAGGGTCTGAAGTGGGTAGTGATGTCTAAGCCCCTGGGGCTCTGGCCAGACCCCAGGACTGGGGTCCTGCACCAACTGACCCAAAGCAGCTGCAGATGTCACCTCTGCATCACTCATCCCTGCCTGAGCAAGGGGGCACATGATGTGGTTCTCAGACTGGCTCTACCGCTCACCAACTGTGCATCCTTCAACACAGCACCCCCACCCCAGCCTGTTTACTCCCTGTAAACAGTGGAGCCAGGACAGCCCCCTCATAGGAGTAAGATTTGAAGCCCACAGAGGACAATGGAACTTGTCAGTGCCCGCCTCAAGAGGTGCCTTCCCGGTTTACAGGAACAAAGTTAAAAGACACATGGATAAAAACTAGGGGGAGGGTGGTAATGGGAGGGAAGATGGGAGGGGGGTGGGTGGGCTTGACTGGGAGTAGAGGGGAGAAAACTGTACTTGAACAATCATTAAAATAAAAAAAAATTTAAAAAAAGAGGTGCCTTCCCCAGGAGAGGCCAACACTCTGTTCTTTAATGAAGGGACCCTTTTCTCCTCCCCATGGCCTGCTCTTCTCCAGGAGGATACACACCTCCGCTGCCTCAGCGACAGGAAACCACAGAGAAGTGCTCCTTGAAGAGACTGTGGCTAAGCAAAACCTCCCTGTTGTCACCAGCGCACACATGTCTGAGTGCCAGAGAACAATTGCTGACATGTTTGGTTGACAAAGGAGGAAGAGTCCTGCCCAAGGATGTGTCGGAGCAGAAAGGAAGCTATTTTGGTCCATGTTCAAAAAGCTGAATGGGTTACTGGACTCTTGCTTCCCATCTATTTTCAGAAGAACACCAGACAGTTTAAAATAGCACACTTACTCACAGCTTTTCCTCTACGAGTCAAATGTTTACCCTCCACATTTCTTTCCTCCCCCCTCTAGTTAAGTACTCTTGATTTCTCTGCCTTCACACCTCCCATTTGGTGTGTCTTCACACTAAGGAAATGGTTCTCAACCTTTGCCACATATTATAATAGATCACCCGGAAACTTTTAATAATCTCTGCACCACGTACCAGTTACGTCAGAACACCCAGAGGCAGGACTCGGGCATCAGTATTTTCCTAAACCCCCCAAGTAATTCTAATGTCAACCCCCATAGAAAGCATGCTTTAGCTCTGCCAGGGCAGCAAAAGTACAAATTACAAGGATTCTGCTGATTGACCTCGTACTCCAGAAAGGGACTGAAAAATGGACCTGGGGAGTAGAAGGTGTTCAAGCCTTCTGCCTGGAGCCCAGAGTTTTGGCCTGCAAGCCTGGAATTTGAAAAAACTGGAAACCCCCAACCTCAAGGCCAACTCTCAGCCACTCTGTGATCTGGTCTCTCCATCTCTCTCACAACAATTTAGTCAATTGAGGGATTATTGAAGAAAGAGAGGATAAATTAGGAGATGATGAATCAATTAGATTAGCTACTAATTAGCTTTAAACCTGTTAATGGAAGTGAGAATCTAAAAGTCAACAATGTACCAAGATTCAAAAAGTTCTACAACCTGCCCTGACCAGTGTGGCTCAGTTGGCTGGAGCATCGTCCTGCAAAGCAAAGATCACTGATTCGATTCCTGGTCAGGGCACATGCCTGGGTTGTGGGTTCGGTCCCCCAGTCAGGCAGGGTGCAACAGGCAACCGACTAATATTTCTCTTTCACACTGATGTCTCTCTCCCTATCTTTCTGCCTCTCTTATCACTCTAAAAATAAATTTAAAAATTTTTTTAAAAAGACTTCTACAACCTGAAAAATTGGAGTATTGGAAGTAGTCTAATGAGGGAGGTATGGGGAGCAGGAGTGGGAGGAACAATGCAAGAAAATTCAAGTTTATAGACAGTCTGAAGTATTTGAAGCTTCTTTAAAAGAGGTTTTTTTAAAGACCAAAAATATAGAGAAATACAAATAATTTATTTTAGGGCTGTTAATTCAAGACCAGTGTGTGGTCATTAAAACCTTGAGATGGTAATTCTACCTAAATCACTGACTTTCAGAATTCTCATAGCATGAATCATATTAAACATTATAGAAAGTAAATGCTGGAGGAAATCACTCCCAGAGATTTCAGTGAAGGATTTAGGATTATGAACCCTGTGCGATGTGCCAGGCCCCCTTCCAACCCCTTTACGCACAGTATTGTGCTTCCTCCTCAGCTAAACTCTGTGACATGGGTGGGGTGTTCCAAACAGCTCTATTGAGACATAATTTACATGCCACACATTCATCTGTTCAAATGTACAGTTAAATGGTTTTTAATATATTCAGAGTTGTGCAGCCATTACTACAGTCTAATTCAGAACATTCCCACCATCTCAAAAGAACCATCTTGTCCATTAGCAGTCACTCCCAGGTATGGTCTGAAGGTTAGTGTCTCCCAAGAATTAACATGTTTAAACTCTAATGGTATTGGGAGATGCTTAGGTTGTGAGGGTGGAACCCTCAAAATGAGATCAGAGCTCTTATAAAAGAGACCCCACAGAGCTCCCTACCCCCTCCCACCATGTGATGATAAAACCAGAAGCTGGCCATTGCAATCCAGAAAAGGCTCTTCACCAGACACCATCATCCTGGACTTCCAGGTCTCCATACTGTGAGAAGTAAATGTTCATTGTTTATGAAGCCACCCAGTATATGGTATTTTGTTACAGCAGCCCAAACAGACTGAGATATAGCCTATACCCTACTCCCTGGCAACCACTTATTATGTCTATGGATTTGGATATTTTGAATATTTCACATAAATGGAATCACACAATATGTGGTCTTTAATGACTGTCTTCTTTCACTGAACACAAAGGTTTCAAGCCTCAACCACCTTGTAGCATTTTTCAGTACTCCATTCCTTTTCGTGACTGAATAATATTCCAGCTGCTATCTTCACCCTCATTTTGCAGATGGGGAGTTATGATCTAAGGTCAGAAGACGACTGTATGCAGAGACAGGCAGTCTGTCTCCAGAGCCCACTCTCAAGCCTCTCAGAACCTCCCACCACCATAAAGTACCAGCCCACTTAATTCCATGATATGAATTATTTTCTCATAAAAAATAAATATGACATATTATATGCACGTCATTTTACAAAGCATCTAGGGACAAAAGCAACCTGTCCAGGAAACTCAATTCATAGCTTCATGTTCTCTTAATATTTGCTCGTACTTATCCATTCATCCTGCCATCTGCTCCTCTCTCTAGCTGCAAGTGATAACAGCACCTTAGATTCCAGAAAAGTTAAGGCATAAAACCTAAAATAAAAAACAAATAATATTCCCTGCATAACTAGAGAAAATTGTGATTATATGATTTTATTTTACTTTATACTATGAAAAACCTCAAATATTTGAAAAAGTTTCAACTCTTAACGCTTCTATCTCAGCCACCCACATTATTTTCAAATTATTTGAAGAAATCTCTAATATCCTAATTTTCACATGTTAATATTTCAAATCATATCTCTCTGAAAGATAAGGTTTTTAAAAAAATAAACACAATACTGTGACTACATCAAGAAAAAAGTGAACACTGCCTTAATAACTTCCAATATCCAATCAGTATTCAAATTTACCAAGGCCTTATAAATTTTTTTTAGTTTTTTTCAAACCAGGTTCTTTTTTATTATTATTATTTTTTTATTTTAATGATTGTTCAAGCACAATTTTCTCCCCTTTACTCCCAATCAAGCCTTCCCACCCCCCATCCCCACCTCCCTCCCATTACCACCCTCCCCCTAGCTTTTACCCATGTGTCTTTTAAATTTGTTCCTGTAAACCCTTCCCCTTTTCCCCTGAAATTCCCTCTTCTCTCTCCTCTGGTCACTTTCTGCCTGTCCTCTATTACAGTGTCTTTGACTATACCCTGCTTCTTTCTTTGTTTTGTTGTTTAGGTTCCTGTTAAAGGTGAAATCATATGGTATTTATCTCTCACTGCCTGGCTTATTTTGCTTAGCATAATGCTTTCCAGATGCATCCATGATGTTGTAAAGGGTAGGAGGTCCTTCTCTTTCTGCTGCATAGAATTCCATTGTGTAAATGTACCATAGTTTTTTGATCCATTCATTTACTGATGGGCATCTAGGTTGCTTCCAGCACTTAGCTATTGTAAATTGTGCTGCTATGAACATGGGGGTGCAAAGGTTCTTTTGGATTGGTGTTTTAGGATTCTTAGGATATAGTCCCAGCAGTGGAGTTGCTGGGTCAAAAGGCAGATCCATTTTTAATTTTCTGAGGAAGTTCCATACTGTTTTCCACAGTGGTTGTACCAGTCTGCAGTCCCACCAACAGTGCACTAGGGTCCCCTTTTCTCCACAACCTCTCCAACACTTGTTGTTTGTTGTTTTGCTTATGATGGCCATTCTGACTGGTGTGAAGTGGTACCTCATTGTGGTTTTAGTCTGCATCTCTCTGATAGCTAGCGATATTGAACATCATTTCATGTGATTTTCGATCTTCTGTATGTCCCCCTTGGAGAAGTGTCTGTTCAAGTCCTTTGCCCATTTTTTAATTGGGGTGCTTGTCTTCTTAGAGTATAATCGTGTAAGTTCTTTATATATTCTGGAGATTAAGCCTTTATCTGAGGTATCATTGGCAAATATGTTTTCCCATACAGTTGATTTCTCTTTTTATTTTGAAACTGTTTTCTTTAGCAGTGCAGAAGCTTTTTATTTTGATGAGGTCCCATTTGTTTATTCTTTCCTTTATTTCTCTTGCTCTAGGGGACATGTCAGTAAAAAAGTTTTTGTGTAATATATCTGAGATTTTCCTGCCTATGTTCTCCTCTAGTACTTTAATGGTGTCACGATTTATATTTAAG
>PVIA01006789.1:0-92268 GCA_004024845.1 Tonatia bakeri
CAGTAAAAAAAAGTCATCAAATGGAGGGTTAGCAACAGGGAAGTAGGAGGAGGAGGGAGGGGGAAAAGATATAGAGAATAAGTAGCATAGACAGTAGGTAGAAAATAGACAGGGGGAGGGTAAGAATAGTATGGGACATGTAGACACTAAAGAACTTATGACACATGGACATGAACTAAAGGGGGGAATGAGGGTGGGAAGGGATGGGCAGGGTGATGGAGAGTTGAAGGGGGAAAATGGGCCACCTGTAATAGCATAATCAATAAAATAAAGAATTAAAAAAAAAAGAATGAAGTCGGTTGTGTTAGGATGCCATGATTTCACCTGTGGTTGTTGATAAGCACTCAGTAGCTCGGCTGCTCAGGGGCCCTGCTGGGGGCTTATTGATAAGGACAAGTGGAGCATCGACGAGCCATCAACACTTAGACTGTGAACGCTGGTGCGCGCCCATGGGTGGGGCCGAGGCGGGCTCGCTGAAGAAGACTGCTGGCCATGTGGGATTGGCTGTGTGTCAGAGTTGCACCGGAGGCCAAGAATGTTGCACACAAGGATTCTGGAGCAAATCCCTAAAAATGCAGCATATAGGAAGTCTACAGAACAGATTACAAGTGAGAAGCTCGATATGGTTAAAGTGGAACCAGATGTTAAAAAATCAGAAGACCAACTTCCGGGGGGCCGAATAGAAGAGGTGTTCTCCATGCTGAAAATGGACTAAGTCTGGTGGGAAAATTGATACAGTGAGAGCTATGGGCGCCTGTAGTGGAAGAGCCTCCTGCCAGCCGAGGGAAGTGGCCAATATAATCACCATCAGATGGCTTGTGTGTTGATGGGAAATTGAGTAAATGTTCTGTTATATCAAAAATGTTTCCGTATTATTGACATCTCATAATCAAGAAAATTGATGCAGAACATATTTAGGAGACTTTTTAAACTGATAATTCTGATAATAGGCACTTGTGAACTAGTTTTTGTTAAAACATTCATTTAATTTCTTTCAAGATGACTTTTTTTTAAATAGAGGTTCTGGGAAGATTTGCGAGTCAATTAGAAAAATTCCTGTATATTGCAATGGAGAGGCCATGTTCAAAAAGGGAAATATTTTTAGTAGTATCTTCAACACATTTAATTGTTTTTATTCTGAAAAAAATCAGAAGAGGAACTTATTGCTTAAACAAACTGTGTAGGTCACTGTTTAAAGTGAATTATAAGAATAAAAAATCAAATTAGAATTCATTGTACAGTTCAGAAAATTGATTTTGTATTTAAAAGAAAAATTTCCTATTTACAGTTGTAGTTGAAAAAACTTCTTTTTTTGCCTCATTTAAGGAAGATAGCTTTCTTGCCCTTAACCAAACTACATTAGAAAAGAGAATTTCTGTAAAAGAAGAGATACTAGGAGTTCCTCAAGTTTATCTGGCATATGGATAGGATTATATTCAAAACATGTTAGTTGTATGATTATAAATTCCAAATGGAATCACTAAGTAATTTTACTGTTTCCAATTCTGAGTGTAGCTGGGTATCAAACAGAAGATAAAGCTGTTCAAGGGAAGAAACAATAGACAAGTTTAAGGTTAAACCAAAATAAAACTACGTCTCAGATGTCCTCAACTTTCTGCCATCACTGCCACGTACTGAGTGAAACTTGACATTTCTTACCGTGAACAGCAGCACTGCTGGGCTTGCATGTACACATGCATATGTGTGTGTGTGCGTGTGTGTGCGCACGTGTGTGTGTGTATACGTGTGTGTGTGTGCGCGCACATGCTTTGCTCTCTATGGCCAAGCAGATTCCTTAAGAATGTTCAGAATGAGAAAAGATTCTATTTTTATTTTTCCCATATATTTCTCTCCTTATAGAGCTGTACATTAGCTAAATACATATTAACCGAAAAAAAAAAGACTATCAATACTGAGAGTTTGCAGGGAATATCTGAGAGTGTCGGCCTGGGCAAGGCAACACTTTCCCGACATCAATTAACTTTGGGGCAATAACTCCCATTTGGTAAAGGTGACGCTCACCAGCAAAAGCCTCGCAGCAGCCTCTGGAACTCCTTACCCAACACTGGTGCCATCGTTCCCTGGCAACGTGCTCTAGCGATGGGGGGCTATTACTTTTGCCCTGGCACCCCTCAGTTGGCTAAGCCTTCTCTTTCAAGTATCAAGTCCTATGAAGGTACATCGCAACTAAATTTGGACTTTATTCCTTTCATCTCCCCTTGCTTGGGACAATAGTGTAATGAATCTATCATTGGTTCAGAGTATGTTATTTCTTTATTGGCTTACTAAGAGACATTTTACTGTATGCTATTGGCTTGTGAAATTATTATAATTCCCATAGCAAAGCCATGTTAAATAAACTATTGTCAAAGACAAATTCAGTCTCTGAGCATAATTTGCCCCCAAAACAAAATGGGGTGGGGGGTCACGAGGGCTATCTTTCAATCTGACCAGCACAGAGTATATTGTTCTATACTTGATTCCTCCTATTTATTTCTAAAGATTTTTTTCTTTAATTTGAGAGAGAGGGGAAAGGAGAGAGAGGGAGAGAAATATCAGTGTGTGGTTGCCTCCCATGCACCCGCTACTAGGGACCTGGCCCACAACCCAGGCATGTGCCCTGACAGGGAATCGAACCAGTGACTCTTTGGTTTGTAAGCTGATGCTCAATCCACTGAACCATACCAGCCAGGGCATGACTTTTCCTTGCTGGAGTCTGGCCTGCCTGGTCTCAGGAAGCTGTAACCCCCCGTGACTTAGGCTGAGTAAGAGACCTCCGAACCAGGAGCCACTAAGGAGACAAAATGCTGCCTGTTCTGTGCCTGGCCTCCAGTGCTTGATCAGTTAGCCAATGACAGGTAAGATTTCCCAAGGAGGGAATCGCCTAAGACAGTCATGATCACGTGGAGGCCTCAGGGAAGAGACTCAGGGGGCTGTGGAAATGAAGGGGTGATCGACATGAACCCCTGCCCCCTTGGCTTTGTCAAAGCCTGAGTCCTTGTTCTTAGTTGTGAGAAATCCAAGTCTCCTGGCTGCCTTTGTCTCCTCTGCCCGACTCAGGCCAGTGGAAATAACAGGGGCGGTGCAGTCCAGACCAGAGTCGGCGGACCCCCGGGGTAATCAGGCCTGGGACATAGAATATGCAAGATCTTGTGAAATCTGCTTGCTGGAGGATGCTATTGAATTAGAATAGGAAGGCATGGGCAGGAAACGAGACTAGCCTTTTAGGTCCTGTAGTCTTTTTAAGTGATAAAACACAAACTCTTTGCTCAGAATCCCAGTGGGAGTTCTGTCAGCACCTTTGAAAATTACCTACTTGTTTGATCTTCCCTGCCAGACTGGAATCCAGAAACTGTGTCTGTATTCTTAATAAAAGCCTACTCAGGTGGGGACTCGGCACACTCTCCACTAGAGAGTGGCCGTTTCATCCCTATTTCTCTACAGGACTTGGTTGTCCCTGTGAATGTTTTTCTTGTGTTTCGACGAGCCATCCGCAGTGTTCCACGGTCACTGCAGGCCGGTGGCCTCATCACTTCCTATTTTTAAAAATTATGTTATTATATGTAACAGAACAGATAGTTTTCTAACTACACAAAATACGTGTGGAACAGAATTAATTATTATAAGGTAAACACCATCAGGTCAAGAAATAAAAGCTTGCCACACAACCCAGGGGCTCCTTCATGTAATCCATCCCAATCACAAAATCCTCCCTCCACCTGAAAGGAATCTTGACTTTTATAATGGCCACTTCCTTGCATTTCTTTAAAGTTATGCATCCCTAGTCACCAGAGTCTTACCTAATTCAAAAAACAAAAACAGAACAAAAAACAAAAAACTGATGTCTTCTTCTTAACAGCTTTGTTGAGATGTAATTTCCATACTATAAAATTTACCTACTTAAAGTGTACAGATAGGCTTGGCTGGGTAGCTCAGCTGGTTACAGTATGCTCCCAATACGCCACGGTCATGGGTTCCATCCTCATCAGGGCACACACAAGAGTCAACCAATGGATGTGTCAGTAAGTGGAACAACAAATAGATGTTTCTCCTCTCGCTCTCTCCTTCTCTCTCAAAAAGTCAATAAATAAAAAATTTGTAAAAGTGTACAGATCAGTGTAGCTCAGTGGATTGAGCGCGGGCTGCGAACCAGGCATCGCAGGTTCGATTCCCAGTCAGGGTACATGCCTAGGTTGCAGGCCATGTCTCCCAGCAACCGCACATTGATGTTTCTCTCTCTCTCTCTCTCTCCCTCCCTTCCCTCTCTAAAAATAAATAAATAAAATCTTTAAAAAAAAAGTGTACAGATCAGTGTTATTTAGCATATTTATAGAGTTGTGAAACCATCACCATCATTTAATTTTAGAACATTTGCATCATCACCAGAAAGAATGCTCATACCCATTAGCAGTTGGCATGTCTTGGAAGTCTCCTAACCTCCTTGCCTCCCCCTTCCCTCTCTTTGCCTTACAGTTCGTCTGTAGGATGCCAGGCTACATAGCACCCACAGTGGAGATGTGAAAATTCAGTTCTGTTGCACTGGGTTGGGCTTTGTCACACAAACCAGCCAGGCAACCTTTGACAGGGCATTTAACCTCTTCGCCTCTCTTTCCCCTATAAAACGGAAATATTCTTTTCCTTTCCTCACCTTCTTCAAAGGGTTGCTGAAAGAATTGAATAGGGTTGCTGAGGGAACGGGGGAAATGCCAGGACAATTACAGCCACAACGACAATGGCAGAACTGTATTTTAATGTCACGCACCTTGGCCTCTAACATCTTGAGATTCACACCTAATTTTGGTACGTATCCTCTGAAAGAGGGGCAAGCAGAATTCTTCTGTGTGATGACCTTCTGCATAATTTGCTCTTAGGCTCACGACCACCCTGTGTCATGAATTTCACTGTTTCCTTGATAGCACACGAGGAGGTGAAGTCCAGGACAGGGCTAGTGGTTGGGCCAGGGTCAGCCGGCAGAGTGTGGCAGAGCGGGGAGCAGGCCCAGTTTTCCCACTCTCAAGTCTGTAACCTTAATACCCTCAGGTGCGGCCTGGCCCCATGCCAAGAGCAGGACCTGGACTTGTGCTCTGATAGGACACAGTTAGCTCTAAAGTCTTGAGGTGCTGCTCTTCCTTCTTCTGGTTGGTGTTGGTGGTGATCCTCCTCCAGTAGAGTGGTCTAGGGTTAGCTGAGCAGGGACAGGGCTTCTCTGTTTGTGCCTGATGACCATTAAAAGTCTGTGTGCCCTGGCCAGCTTGCTCAGTTGGGAGTGTTGTCCTGATGCTCCAAGGCTGCGTCAGGGCATGTGCAGGAGACAACCAATGAATGCATAGATGGGTGGGACCACAAACAGGGCGATCTCTCTTTCTCTCTCTCTCTCTCTCTCTCAAACCAATGAATAAAATGAAAAACTAAACAAAACAAGGTTTTTGAACAAGCTTCTGCATTCTCACACTTTCTGCATTATGGAGCTTTTGTCTTCCCACCTAGAGTCGCCATGGTGTTTGCCTTGTAAAAGTGCTGAGAATTTAGAGGCCAGAGTTTCAGCCTCTCAAGGTCCTTTGCTTTAAATACCTTCCCTTTCAGGTGCCTGGATAATGGGGCCTCTGTGAACATGGGGTTTATCAGCTGGTCACATGATTTCCCCAAACTGGAGCCAAAGCCCAAGAATCATAAAGGTAGAGAATGAAGGTTATCACTCTGGGTTTCCTTGCTTTTGTGTCGAGTCTTCTGTCAGTATATCCCTTTCAGTACACTATGGAAAAATGGCACCCTTCCCTGGAGCAAAACAGACAATTCCCCAGAGGAGAACTGGCGCTGAAATGGCTCTTTTCAGATGAAGCGGAAGGAACTTTCACTTGGGCCCGCCCTGTGTGGGGAGCAAAGGCTCTTCCAAAGGGAGGACACCAGGGACTCTGTGGGCAGCTTCTCATCCTACCTGGAGACGCTTCTATCAAAAGCTTGTGTTTTCTTTCAGGCCTTCTTTCTGTTCGGTGCTTTTTTTCTGCGGGTCAGGTTGTCCGTGGCGAGGGCTGCCTCTCTCTCTCCCTCTCTTCCCCTGTGCCTCACACACAGTCACACACACACTCACACTCACCAGCTGCTGAGGCAGCTACTGGAACGCACTGTTGTGCCCTTATTGGGGTCCAGGGCTTCGGGTTCGTGGAAGAACCACCTGCTAAGCAGGAAGCCACAACCCACCACCACCCCTTTTTTTAACTGCTCTTAGGAAGAGAGAAAGTGAGAGAGAAAGAGAAGCATCGATTTGTTGTTCCACTTATTTATGCATCCACTGCTTGCTTCTTGTTTGCATTCTGGCCACAGGTGGAACCCACACCTTGGCGTATTGGGTTGACACTCTAATTAACTGAGCTACTTGGCCAAGACAGCCACCACCTTCTTAAGCTCACAACAAACTCTAAGACAGTTATATCTATCTGTCCCTTGCTTCTCTTCAAATAACTTTTTTTTTTCTGGAAAAGCTTATTTGAAGACTTGTCTCCTAGCCGATTACAGAAACTAACCATAACACGAACCGCAGTGCTCTCTGGGAGACGTCTCTGGCCCTCTGGCTCCGGGGGAGGGAGAAGTCCCTTCCCCAGTGCGCCTGGGACCTTTGACAGGGAGAAGAGACTCTTCCCTGGCCTGTGCTCAGCTCTATCCCCACCCACTGCTGCTGAGCGCTCAGCCCCAAGCCCCGAATTCATCCGCGTTCGTAATTGCTCAGAACCCTAATGGCGACACGATTTTCTTCTCCTTTTAGAGGACTGCAGGATTGTTCTTTAGTTATATTTAGGTTAATGCTGAAGGTTCGTTTTTAATCTGGGATTCACCTTCCTAATGAGCCACAGGTTTCTTTAGGACAGGCTTTCTCAAGCTTCAGTCTTCACGCGCCACAATTCCTGTGACGTCTGTTTATCTCCTATGCCATTTCTTCCTTAATGTTTTATCCTCAATCAACTCACTCCCCCTCCCACCTCAGGTACATTTATTTTAAAAGGAAACTTTAAAATTTTTATGTAAGTAGAAACCAGAATCACGTGTCTTAAACAGAGGGGTAACTCCATATGTATGTTTCCAGGAAACGAAACAAGCTGACTAGCTTGATACTGTCATCTGCCCAAGGGTCGGAACCTGAGGCTTGCTCAGGACCTCTCTCTCTCTCTCTCAAAGGAGATTATCAAGTGTTAAAGATGTACTGGAGCTTTCCCCTTGACTTAATCAGGATGGAAACAATAAAAAAGGGAACACTTTCTGGCCATCAGTCCCTGTTTCTCATGTCCCCACACCATTTATACTCATCTCTTATTCCACCACTTTAGGAGCCAGGATTCTAAGAGATTGGTCTGGTGAAACACTAAAGACTGTCTTCCATCCCTGCACAGCGAAATGCTTTCACCTTTGTTTTTCATAGTAAATCCTCCCCGGGGGAGAAAACCTTTATGGCTTCGATCAGTGACCATCTCCAGGGCAGGGCATCTGGGAGTTAGCAAAGGGTCCTTTCTCTCACCACGTTCTGTGCTGTTGGCCACCAACTTCTGACTGCATTCTGCTGTCTCCAGTCATCTCAACACCAGTCCTTCTTCTTCCCTTTTCGTCTGCACTGTGGTTCAGACTCTCATCACTTCTCTGCTGGATTATTTAATTTTTTAAAAGATTTTATTTTATTTATTTATATATATTTTTTGGCCCTGGCTGGTGTAGCTCAGTGAATTGAACGCCCGCCTGCAGACCAAAGGGTTGCTGGTTCGATTACCAGTCAGGGCACAGGCCTGGGTTGCAGGCCAGGTCCCCAGCTGGGGACACATGAGAGACAACCACACACTGATGTTTCTCTCCTTCTCTTTCTCCCTCCCTTCTCTCTAAAAATGTTATTTTAGAGAGAAAGGAAGGGAGGGAGAAAGAAAGTGAGAGAACCATTGATTGGTTGCCTCATGTTCACCCGCAAATGGGGACCTGGACCACAACCCAGGCATGTGTCCTGACCAGAAATCAAACTGGTGACCCTTTAGGTCACAGGCCAGCACTCAGTCCACTGAGCCACACCAACCAGGGCTCTGCTGGGTTATTTTAATTCGAGCCTCTCTTACTCTAGTCAGATCCCCCTTCCCATCTAATCTTATTCTGCTAGTGCCAGCTTTCCAAAACAAATCAGATCTTGTTCCTCTGCTTAAACCTCCCCAGTGCTCCCAGTCCCTGCAGCAGAAAATTCCACTCTTCCCTCTACTCTTACCTACATTCAGCCCATTTCCATCATCCTCCCCCATCCACCTTCCCCCAGCCACCCTGCTTGGGGTCATATCATGAACTTTTGCTTAACCCGGTTCACTTGGCCTGGAGTGTCTTCCCCCTTGTCCAGAGGGAAGGTACCATTGAAAATAGTGCACAATAAGCTTAGACCAGACCAGGGCTGACCCACTAATACACAGTCAGGCCACTCAGGCTAAAACCATGGTTTCCGGGGAATATTTGCACGGGGTATAGAATTGTGTTGCGTGGGAGGTCATCTGTGAACACAGTCATGCAGGGAGAGCAGAAGGAATGGGACAGTCACACGGTGTGGCTGGTTTCAGCTAAGGGTGGGGTGGGGACGGAGGAGGTAGAGAGAGATTTAGATTATGAGATGCCACCTCTTATGGAACGTTTTTGAAAGGGGAGGTTTAGTACATAGACAACAATTCAGAGGGTTCTGGTGAGAAGATGGATGGATCCCAAAAGACGAACTGCCTTGCCCACGGCTTGCCTCCCACGACGAGTTTGTGTTGTGTCGCTGCGTCCCTCGAACCTGGCACAGAGCCTCATGCGTGAAAGCAGCAAATATTCGTTCAGTGACTTACAAGGGACATCCTACCTTAATGTCTCCCTTACAGCATTGCTGTTCTTTTAAATATTTCTAATAATTTTACTTAAAAAATGTAATTATGAAATTCACTTTGACATTTTACAAAAGATGCTTGTACTAAAAATTAATTCATAATCTTTTTTGGGGGGGTCAAACCATTTTATTGAGACTGTTAAGGTTGGGAGGACGAGATCCGTTGTCTCGGCCCGGATGGGATCTCCCCAGCTTCACAGCCGCAAAGAGTTAATTCATAATCTTTAACACTTTTCTTTTCTTTGTACTTCCATCTGATATTTATGCACATCCGTTAGTTTTTTTAATTTTTATTTATTTATTTTTAGAGAGAGGGGAGAGGAAGAGAAACATCAGTGTGTAGTTGCCTCTCACACGCCCCCTACTGGGGACCTGGCCCTCAACCCAGGCCTGTGCCCTGACTGGGAATCAAACCTGTGACCCTTTGGTTTGCAGGCTGGCACTCAATCCACTGAGCCACACCAGCCAAGGCATACATCCCTTAGTTTTTAATTAACCAATTAATACATGTGTATGCTTGTAAAACTTCAAAATTGCCAAGTATGGAAGGAAAAAGTTACACAAATGAACATATACTTAATTTTTATATAGTTGTAATTATAGATATGGTTTTATATTTCTACTTTTCACTTATTTTGTAAGTTCTTTTCCATATTTTTAATAGCCATTAGTTTCAATGATTTCAAAAGTTCCAATTATTTTGTTATACTTAATTTAGCTATTCCCTTTTAATCATTTTTTTCATTTTTAAACCATTGTATAAAGTTGGTATAAATAGAACATGTATAGGTATTATATTTCTTCTTTTGAATTATTTTCTTGGAATATATTTCATTGTAGTGATTTCTTTGCAGAGATAAACAGGAATTATAGATTTACTATTCTATGGAATTTTTTATTTTGTAGAAATAACCTGTGGCCTAAACATTTTTGAGAATCACTGGTTGGTTTATAACTCAGCAAAAATTTTAATGTCTCTATGGTGATTAAAAATTCTATTAAATGCATTTTTGCCTTTCAGGGTTTTTAATTTGGGTGGGCAGGCTAATCAATTTCCCTTTGGAAAGATAATGCAGGTCAGTAAATTAATTCCAAATTTTAAAAAGTAGCTGTTAAGGGTGATATGTGAGCATGAAGTACGTATTGAGCAATGTGATAAATGCTTTACCTGCATTATTTTATTTCCTTCTCAAAAAATGCTTATATTATAGCTCCATTTTGCCGATGAAGTTAAGGTTTTTCGAAGGAGTTACATAATTTGCTTAATGTTGCACAGCTAGCAGAGTATTAGCGATGAAACGTGGACTCCAGAGCCTATGCCCTTAAGCATTCCAGGAGGGAATTCAGGCCACTTGGGAGGAGGATGGCCTGAGAGTCTTCTCAGTATCAGTTACCTCCTAATTGAGGGTATTTGTTTTACAACCTGTATCTGGAAGGAGCTTGAGAAAATAAAAAACAAAACTGTATACAACCTCATCAATAGATGAGAATCTTGTCTGGAAAAATTTCCTTTCAACAAGGTTAACTAATCAAATTCCTTTTAATAAGTAATTGTGCCGAGTAATGTACCTTCCAGCCAAACCAAGCAAATAGAATCTGTGTCCTCTAGAGGCTAGTCCATGTGACTTATGCAGAGGACATGGATGTTTGAACAATGACCCAAGAACAAATGCATTAAAAGGCAAGATAAAATAGTTACCCTGTATCAAAGCGCTGAACTTTTCTACTCCACTAGAGCGGGCTTGGCAGGAAAAGAAAGCCTTCCTGGAAGAATGGGAGGACAAAGTGAAGAATGGGAAGATGATGGATGTTGCTTTCGGTTTAACTTGAGAGACCAAAGATAGATGGATCTGACAGGTGGGACTGATGCCAACCCAAGTCTAATTTGGCCTCCTTCCCAGGACTGTGTCTAACTCACCAATCAGAGGCCAGCCTCTTGTTCCTCCCAATGTCAGTCATTTAATAAACATGTATCTTCTACCCAGCAGGCCTGCCCACTGGCCCTGGGTGCTCCACTGGGCTGAGACTCAGACAGTGGCTGTGTTGCAAGTTCTTCCTTTGACAGGCATAAAGGACAGATCCTCTCATCTCCTGGCAGAAGTACTTTGTTCAGACCTCCTTGCGTCGCCTGCGTAGTTGAGGAGGCTTGAAGCCTGCCTGGTGATGATAGAGCTCCTTCCTAGCAGCATCCTAGAGGAAAATTCCATCAGTGCCTTTTGGATACCAATCCGTTCTCTTAGCTTTATCTAACAGCCTTGATAAACAGAAATCAATCTGTAATATCCCAACAGTAAATCCCACTGCCAGTGACTCCATCCTCAGACTTATGTTTTGCTGCAGTATGTGTCATCATGTGGCTCTATTCTTAGGCTCAGAGGTGTGTAGAAATCTCTTCCCTCACATTATATTTACCCAACATTTATGTAATCACTAATAGGAAAGAGTCTCTCTTTCCTATTATATGTTTTCCTATTACATTTAGTCATTTAATCTTCATAACCATTTTGTGAGGTATTATTCTTATTTGGCAGCTGAAGCTACAGAAAAGTTAAGCAATTTGACTGATGATATATAGCTAGTAATTGACAAAGCTGAGTTTCTTCAGACCTAGGCAGACTGAACCCAGAGTCCTTGTTCTTAGGGAATAAGGAAATCACTAGGAAAATTTCATAGTGACACCTGATGGATGTCTGTTATCATATGAGAAAGACATAAAGCTCAAAGCAGGAGGCTACAGGTTCAGAAATATAGCTAGCTGATCAGGAGGCGGAGAGGGGCTGTAAAAGGAAACTTGCATTGCCTGGGAGGCGCATTCTGTCATGTTGGATAACCCGCTCCCACTCGAGTGAGTGTTGGCCTCTGTTTGCACCAAACCATCGGCTGTTGCCTGCTGTAAGTTCTTGCTGTTTCCTTTCTACAGCCCTTGAGTCTGTATTTTTAAGTAAGACGTATTTACAAAGGAGTTCACAACATTATCTCTGTAATGCTCCATCCAAATAAACTCTTTTTTTTTTTCTAGTCCCCGGCCTTCCAGACATTTCTCCTTGCCAAAGTCTTTGCCCAGCACACATATATAACACCACAAAGGCCTGCTTCTTCTCACACTCATGGGGAAGCCCCACATAATTAACATTGTCATCCAAAGGCAATGCTGATGCATAGCTCCTGGGGTCCAGATTCTCTACAAAGCATTGCTTGGAGTGAACAGGGCCCTAAAGAATTTGCTCCACTGTAAAAGCCTTTGTCTTTCGTGATTTGATATTTGTGTGATTTTTTTTTAAGTAAAATCTTTTCACATACATTATTTCATGGGGTCCTTCAAAGAACTTCATGGGGTAGAAGGCTAGGAAGAGATTAAAGTCTTCATTTGGTGGAGAGGAATCTGAGGCACACAGAGGTGATGTGACTTGCCCAGAGTCACGCACTGGGAATGACAGAGCCAGGGCTCCATCTAAGCTGTACTGCCTTTGGGCTTTAGTACCACTGTGGGCTTCGCTTTTCTTACCTACGTCGTAATGGGATTTGAATAGGTAGGTGCTCTGTAAGCTCGTTCCAACTCAAACATTTTATAATACTACAATTTGGAGGAATACTTTTCCCTGAAAACCATGTCATCAAGCTTCCTGAATCTCACATTCCCACCCATGTTATTTGCATCCATCCTGGAATACGACTTCGTAGTTTCAAATTCTCATCTCAAAACGTCACGCTAGCAGCTGTGCCTGGAGGAGGGGAAGAGAGGTTCCTGCGCTACGCGCTACGCAAGCCTGACTGCAGGGGCGCTGCTTAAGTTGGAAGGGCGTTCGCGTTCTGAAAGCCCTTGTCCCTTGCGGCGCCCCGTCGACCCGGCCGCCGCCGCCCGCGGAGCCGGAGGAGGTGGAGCTGGCTCTGTCCCGGCTCCGAGTGGGTTTGCAGCGGAGTAGGCGGTGCGGCGGCCCCGGGTGGCGGAGGCTCGGGCGGGGCGGCTGGGGAGGCTGGCAGGCAGTGCCGGCCGCGCGGGGAGAGCGGTGCCTTGGGGTGGGCGCTCCCGGTGAGAGGAGTCCGCTCCATGCATGCGGGCGGAACCCGGCCCCGACGAGCCGCCGACATGAAGAAAGACGTGCGGATCCTGCTCGTGGGAGAACGTGAGTCCACGCACCGGGGCTGGCGGCGGCCACTGCAGCCCCTGCCGTCCTGCCCCTGCTGCCCCGGGCCTCTTCGTCCTCCGTCGCCCCACTCTCCTCCATCCGCGCCCCCAATGCGCCAAGCCCCTTAACTCTGCAGGCGGCCGTGAGCCTCCTACCTCACCTGGGCCCTCCTAACGCCTCCCTCTCCTGTCTCCGAGTCGGCCTCCCAAGCTGTGTCCTCCTTAGTCTCTGCCCTCCCGGCCTCATCCCATCTAAGCTCCTTTCCCTCTTTTCCTTTTCAAGTCCTTTCCTTCTGGGCCTCAGCGTCTCTGAGGCCGCCTCCTTTCGACCCTCTCGCCTTCGGTGGTGATTCCCTTGTCACTGCAAAGGCAGGTGCCGGAACGGGCACACTAACCAATGGGATGGCGTGAACCGGCTCCCGGGAAAGCTAGGGGGAGGGGTGCAGGACTGTCGACTTGTGGGCAAGGTCAGGTTTCTGCCTTTTCTTTTTCTTTTTCTTTTTTTCTTTTTTTTTTTTGAGCGCTGTCTTCTAAGCATTGGCATGAAGATATGCAGAGTTTTTAATGATACTTGTACTTTGAATTGAAATAACCCCTGGTACACTAATTAATTCCTCATTAATTTACTCTCAACTTCAAGTTATAAAAGTACTCAATGAATGAATGATGATCTGGGAAGGGTCCTTCAATTGAGAGAATTATTGTTACCCTAAAACCTACTTTCCCCTCTCGTTTTAAGCATTATTTCATAGCTCCTTGATGATTAACTTATAAATAACAACAGGTACACATGAGACCCAACATACACGCATACGCACGAGACCCCTTAGAGATGTCACCTTGTGAAGATATAATAAAGGAGAAATGCCTTCTGTTCACTGCCTTGGGGACAGAACAAACTTCTTGGTATCACTGTGCAAGTTACATGACTCAATTGGTAGGACTAAAATAAGAAAGTGCGCTGGCAGGACGGGATTGTTTGTTTTCCAGTACATTAGTTAATGCTCTGCCCTTGCTGTTTTGAAGCATTCTATTCTAAACCCGTTCCATTCTAGAGGAGCCCCTCCGGGTTACTGGGATCCACTCCCAAGGAAGAAAGCTAACGCATACTTGCCCTCTCCTGTAGTGTAGTGTTGTTTGGTGGTCCTTGAAATCTCTGTTCACCTGCTGTTTGGAGCAGTCTTCCTTTAGAGTCAGGAGTTAGAAGTAAACTTAGCCAGTTTGCTTTTTGATTCGCAGTTGTGAATTTTAGTCTTTGTTTATAACTATATCTTTATCTGTATTTTGCATGGACTTCCTTGACAAAGTTCAGGAAGGTGTTATTTAACATGATTCATACAGATGCATTTGGAAAAGTAGGGTAGGAAAAGTGAGTAGATGATCTGATTAAAAAACAGGTCTTTAACTGTATCACAAAATGGCTTTATAGTTTAGTAACTTTTTTATATATAAAGTCTATATTACATATATAGTTCCATTACCATTTAGTCCCCTTCCATCCCCTCCCCCCAATTTAGTCATTTTTAATGCTAATGTTTGAAAAGCTAAAATGCAATGTTTCATGAGTTTTAAATATAGGAGGCAATTACATATAATCATTTTGTCTGTAAAACACCTAATAAAAATACTATATGTGTATAAGATATTGTCAGCCTTAGGTCATTTAAGTTAAAATGTTAATAATATTTATTTGGAAATACATAGAAGAATTAAACATTTATTAGAAAAATTATAGGCTATGTTCTGCAGAAATAAGAACAAATGAGAGTTGATAAAAGTATATGTGCAAGAGTTTGATCAGAGGGAGAAACTCGACACTAGAGAAAGCCTTAGGTTTCGAGGAGGACAGTTTTCTTAGAAAGGGCGGTACCAGAAACTTTAGGCCAGCTACCATGTATGTAATTTCTTTTTACGTTTAAAAATACCAGAAAGAGTTACACTTACTTGATATATGTCACTGTAATTAGTTATGTTAATGGATGGCATGTGGGGGGGTGGGGGATGTTTGAAGCATTACTTTTTGAGATTTAATGTAAATATTTGACAGCTGTTAGCCTAACTGGAGCATTTTTAAATGCTAGGTAACTATAAGTGTGACCAAGGCTATTTTAAATAATGCTGGTCTGCTAATGCAGATTTGTCAGAAAAGCACTTCTTTAGGAAAAAGTAGTAATTCAGTTGTAGTTTTAAGATGTTAACTAAGGGGAATGGGAAAAAAATAAAGGAATAGGGACACCATCTCTGGTATTTTTGTAAACCCTATTTCTTCTCTATCACTTCAGCACATTTTATTGCAATTAGTGTCTGTCCCTGAAGCCACAGAACAGCAGCTTCACTCATCAGAGCCCAGAATAGTTGTGAATAGTTTCAGCATTCTGTTGCTAAACCTACACTGTCCTCTGAAGGTGAAATGGGCCTTTTTTTTTTTTTGCCCATCCAGAATCTGGATTCTGACCTATCCAGGCTTTACTGCTAACTGATTGCTTGATATTTATTTAGTGATTAAATCAGAGAAGTTAGGCTGTCTGTAAATTTTTAGATGTTTATTTGCAGAGAAAGTCAAAGTGTTTTAAATATCATCTTCACCTCATCTTAATTATTGAGCGTATTGAGTATCATGCAGGCCAAAAGAAATTACTATCCTTAAAGTGAAAAATTTTAAAAAGATTTTATTTATTTTTGGAGAGAGGGGAAGGGAGGGAGAAAGAGAGGGAAACATCAATGTGTAGAGTTGCCTCTCACACGCCCCCTACTGGAGACCTGGTCAGCAACCCAGGCATGTGCCCTGACTGGGAATCGAGCTGGTGACCCTTTGGTTCACAGCCCACACTCAGTCCACTGAGCTATACCAGCCAGGGCCAAAATAAAATTTTAACAATCTTTAAAAATGCTACCACACCAAACTTAGTTCTTCATGTTACAGGTTTTCATGGTCAAATTTGTTGGCCAAAATTTGTATTTAGCCACGTTTGCATTAGAATCCTTAACAAATGTCCTTGTTACAATAAAATTAGCATGAGCCTTATTACCTACATTGAAAGCACATAAGATAGCCTTAGTTTAGTGAGGTGTTATTTTTAAATTAAGTTGAGATATAGTTGTTTTCTACTGGTTAGATTCAGTAGGAAAGTGGAACTGTTATCCTCCTTTTAAATGTTTCTGGTAGCTCTCACCCAATTAGTTTATCAACTGAAACCTTTGCCAAACTAGTTCAAGGTGACCTAGGCTTTTGTAATATCTCCTTAACTGGTCTCCCTGCTTCTAATTTTGTTCTTTCTCCATGTAGTAGTCAGCGTCATCTTTAAAAAGTATTTCAGTTCTTGTTACCCATATTTTTTAAAGACTTTATTTCTTTTTAGGAGGAGGGAAAGGGAGAGAGAAGGAGAGGGGTAGAAACACAGATGTGTGAGAGGAACATAAATTGGTCACTTCTCATCACCCCCAACTGGGGACCTGGCCCGCAACCCAGGCATATGTCCTAACTTGGAATCAAACTGGCGACCTTTTGGTTCACGCAGGCTGGCCTTCAGTCCACTGAGCCACACCAGCCAGGGCTGTTACCCATTTTTAAAATCCGTCTATGATGTGTGCTTTCACTTAGAATAAAGTCCAAGCTTTTAAAAATACATATATTTTATTGATTATGCTATTACAGTTGTCCCAGCTTTTCTCCCTTTTCCCTCCTCTGCCTGGTACCCCCATTCCCTTCAGCAGTTCCGCCATTTAGTTCATGGCCATGGGTCATGCATGTAAGTTCTTTGGCTTCTCCATGAAGGCTTGCAAAGTCTTTCAAAATCTAGCCCTTGCTTCATTCTTGTATTATTCTCTCCTTCACTGCTTTCTTTGCAAGAAGGCCCTGACCCAGGCACTGCCACCAGTCTTCTGCATATTTGTTCACTTGGCTTTCGTTGTTGTTGTTTTGTTCTCTGGGCTAGAAAGTAAGCTTCAGGAGGGCAGGGGATTTGCCTTGTTCACTGTGGTATCCCCAGTGCCTGGAATAGACTTGGCACAGAGTAGGCAAATAGTTGCTGAAAGAATGACTGAGTTCAGGCCAGTTCAGTACTTTTCTTAGACTTTGTTTTTCCTACCACTCCTCAGTCAGAAAAATTTGATCTTTCTCCTTTGTTAAATCCAGTCTGATGTGGTTATTGTTAGAATTTGAAGGGGTAACACTTGTCCTGTCTCTTGTTCTGTGTCCTTAGCTTTATTTTCTCTGGGAGATTCCTCTGTTCTGGTAATAAAGTAGACCAATGACTTACAATGACAATGTCATGTCTATTCCATGTCTTGGCTGCCA
Organism: Tonatia bakeri; assembly: GCA_004024845.1. Lineage (NCBI taxonomy): Eukaryota > Metazoa > Chordata > Mammalia > Chiroptera > Phyllostomidae > Tonatia > Tonatia bakeri. The sequence goes on from PVIA01006789.1 coordinate 17,296, forward strand.
GGAATTATAGTCCTTGCCAAAAAGAGGTCAACTTCTCTTTGAAACACCAGAAGTCATCTTAGATTTGAAGGGGTTAGGGAAAGATTCTTCAGAAATAAGCTAGGGATAAGAGTCAGACTTTAGGAATAAGCTCGTAGTTTTTTTTTTCTTTTCTTTGTAAACATTTATTTTTATTGATTTTAGACAGGCAGGAAAGGAGAGAGAAAAACATCTATTTGTTGTTCCGCTTCTTTGTGTATTCATTGGTTGATACTTGCATGTGCCCTAACTCGGGATTGAACCCAGAACCTTGGTGTATCGGGATGATCCTCTAACCAACTGAGTTACCCAGACAGAGCTACTACTAGTAGTTACTTCAGAAAAAAAACTTCCTACGGTCCTTTTAAAGCCATATAGCTTTCCATTCTGGTCTTTGTAAGAATGATATTTGAATTAAATTGCATTAAGCATTAAGCTTAAGTAAATTGAGCATTAAGCAGCTCAATTTCAGTGATACTGTGTTTAGTCCCTGGGTGATTTTTCTGACCAAGGATGCATCCTTTCTTACTGTCATTTTTGCTCCTCTGGCACCAGTGGGCAGAGCTGTGGATCTGGTGTGAAGGAGAGGGATGAACCACAGTGTGAGCCCTCCTGCAGGACTTCATCTGCATGTGGTCAATAGAATTTTCCTTTGGAACAATGCTCAGCCTTTCTCCACATGCTGAAGTTTTCTATTTAAAGCTATAGTTCCATAGTCACCCTCCTTCTCCCTGTGTATTCTAATTCAATAACTTAGAAAGAGCCAACAAGTCTTAAGAAGCAAATAAAAGCGAGGAGTAGGCCCTGCTGAAGCACACAGTGTTTGCTATCAAGAAAAATAGCCTATATGGCTGGTAGGGCGGTGATTAGAACCAGAAAATGTTATTTCCACTTTACGAATATTAGGAATTTGCTGTCTTTTAGAACTAGATGTTCAAACGATGTGATGAAAGACAAAGAAATTTTTAGCCTGGCTAAATCTAGATAATTTGTTCTATAGTGATGAATTATGTTTCCCATGGATGACCTACTTAGAAGCATGGAGTCTCACACAGAACTGTGGCATGTTGTGCTGTACTGAATCAGAAGGCCTTCTGTCCTTGGGAATGATTGTAGCCATGCCTCTTTTTCTGTAGGTTACTGCACTATTTCTCAGGCAAAACAGAGGAAATAGAGATTGGATGGCTGGCTGGCAAATAATATTTTTTTCATATTAGTATTTATATTAAATACTGTATACTTTTTGTATATAATTTTAAATGAAATTATTACAAAACTATTAGATAAAATATCTATACTGTATTTTATAGTAAATATAAAATTTAACTGGTACAGTCATTAGTGAAGAGCTTGGGACTTTGCTCCTTTATGAAAATAATTTTAACTTATCAGTTAAAAATATGTTGTGTTTATGCTCATCTGCCATTTTTAAGGGAACTTTTTGATTATAGGCTTATATAAATATTTAATTTAAAATATTTTAAAATTCAGAATTTTAAAATTCTAAAGTGTTTTTGCTTATCTTTAAGGCACTCATTCAGTTCTCAACCAAAATTAGCTTAAAAGTGGCTGGCCTATTTTAATTTTAAACCTGCTTTTTATTATTGTTGTTGTTATTATTATGATGATTATTATTATATTTTGGTGGTCTCGCTCAAGGTTAGGTTAGGCAGGCATAAGAGAAGCCAAAGCCCTAGATTAGTTTCACTTAGACATTTCTTAACTAAATCATATCTGTGTGATCCTTTATTTATTTATTTATTTATTTTTATTGTTGTTCAAGTACGGTTGTCTCCATTTTCCTCCCACCCCAGCCATCCCCACCTCCCACCCTCGGTCTCTGTGATCCCGCATTAGTTAAAGGATCTGTCATCTCACTGTTCTTCCTAAGGAAACCCGAAGTGGTACTGATGAAAACATGCTCATTTTCTCGCAGACTCACTGTACTCTCTTGCTCTAATTTTGAACTTGTTTTAAAAGAGGAAATTGCTCTTGGATTTTTATGTGGAAAAGATTTATGTTAATTTTTAAGAGGTCTTTTATTATGCAGTTACCTCCGAAACTAGATGGAATTGTTTTGTTGTAGTGAGCATTAAGCTACCTCCTGCTCTCTAACAAGTGAGGCAAGACATGAGTGGGAAGTATTCATGTAAACAGCCTGAGTCAGAACGTTCCCACGCGTGGTGGCCCTGTCCTGGACGTCTGTATGACCAAGCCCAAGTAAAGCTCTTCCGTGGCTGTGGTCTTCACAGCACCTCCCGTGCTGCCGAGGTGCTTCCTTGCCCGTCTCTGAGGCCTGCCCTGTGGAATAGACCTGGCTGCAGGTTTGGACTCTGGCGGGAGCCTGCTGTGTGTGGGCAGCCAGAACTGCCTTGATGAGCTGAGAAGAAATTTGAATTTCCTGAGAATGTTGGTCTTTCTCTTCTGAAAATGCCGGTGGGGATGAAGGGGGTCCGTGGAAAAAGCTGAAAGGGACTATGGCCAGGAAAAGGTTGTCCCAGGGAGTTTTCACAAGAAAGAAGAAGAATTGTCAGGGTTATGGTAAAGGCAGGGACTGGAAGGGATCACAGAACACCCACTGACGGCCTGCGTTGTGCTGAGGGATTCTCGGTGAGTCTGATACAGGAGAGAGAACGAGTCCTAACTCCCTCGGAAACTAGTCGTCCTTTTGATGTTGGTGACTGACCTAACTTTAATCATTTTGTTTAACATTGTGGACTGTTGAAAGTGGGGTAACTTTCTTCAGAAACTGTTGAGGGCCTTGGAGTTGTGGGATATAAGTGATACTTTAGAAACGTAATTCTGAAAAGGGGATTATGAGAAGGATCAAGGTCTTAAAGGTATTAAGGCAGACAGAATTCTCAAGGGCCAAGCAAGTGTGAGGTTTGTTTTCCTGTTGATGACCTAGGAGCATCTGAATTACTGAGTATCTAATTCGTTTTTCCCATTCCCAACACAGTAGATAAGGTTAAGAATGTAGAGGTATATAAGGTATCCAGGACAGTTCTTCAAAAATGGAAAAGTTTCTGGGAACATCTGTGCTGTTGGAAGTTTTGGGATTTTGGAGACGCTAGGGAAAAAACAGACATCTCTGCTGGGGCCAGAAGGCCCAGAAGTTTAAAGGTCACAGGAATTGTACAGCCGTTGGATGTTCTAAAAGGTTTGTTTTAACCACCTGGGGGTTAATACTCCTTACTCAAATGAGCTGCATAAAGTACAGGTTCCTGTGGACTTGATTGCTCTTCACAGCAGAAGCATTCTCCTGTCTGGTGATGGACAGAGCGCTCTGCTGTGTGTTATTTGTCTTCGGTCAGACACCACCACTCTTTGCAAGGAACCCTGTTAGGGCTGTCTCCCAAAAGTATTCTTCTTGCTCTGCAGCATTACTTTCCAAGAAGAAGAAATAGACAGGAGGCCCAAGTTCTAGATTTCAGGATGCTGGACAAAGAGGACAGTGGCATGGCTCATTTTACATAACATAACTTTTGCCTCCATTGCGCAGAATAATGTGGCATTAGGATGGACCACTGTGGGTGTTGAGAGGAATACTACCTGAGCTAGGTGAAGGTTTGGGGTTGCTGAGTCCCTACGCAAAGCCATGATGAAAGGAGTTATTTAAGGAAAAAAGTTATGAAATGCTGCATATAAGTCAACAAGTTTTAGAAATTACTGGACCCCATATTGGCTTGGCGAGTCCCACTTGTTCTTGTAGATAGATGAATATTCCTGCCAAATCACTTTCCCACTCACAGTTCATCAGTTAACGTATAATTTGGAGACCAGTCCGCTATTTCTAGGCTACTTTCAGGTATGTGATCTAACGCAACTTGTACTTTTTCGTGTGTTACAGGCCCGATTTCTAGATGCAATACAGGATGGTTTATACTAACCACGGAATATAAGCATTTATGCCATGTAGTCCTTTAAAAAAAAAAAAAGACTGATGAGAAAATTGAAGCCCAGAGAGTGTCAGTGACAACTCCGAGTCACATTGTTAATGACCAAACAAGTTCCCAAATCCACGTTTTCTGGCCCGCCCCAGTGCTCACTTAACTCCTGTAATTCAAACTCATCATCATCACAGCAACATGTGTGTATTCAATGCGTGTCGCATATTGTCCTGAGCATTATCCATCTGTCGTCTTAATTAATTCTCTTAACCACTTCAGTGAAGCTTCTGAGCATCGTATTTGAGATGAGCACATTGGGGCATGATGACTTGCCTGAAGAAACAGCTAGTAAGCACTAGAACTAAGATTTCAGTCCAATTCCAGCTGGTTCCAAAGGATGTATTCTCTTTTTTTTTTTTTCACCAATGAATATTTGGTATAATGTTTATTTAAAAGGTATAAAGAATAATACAACAAATTCCAATCAGCTGGCTTAAGAAATAAAACATAACTAATAAGGTGAAGCCCCCACCCCATTGCATTTCCCTCTCTTTCCCTCAAAAGTAGCCAAGCACAGAATCTCAAATCTGCGCCCTTTACCATGGAGCTGTACAGCTCCGCTTACTAAGTGCATTTCTGTGGAGCTAGGGATTTGGCAGTGCACGAGAAAGACATCTTCCCTGCTCTTGTGGGGTTTCCTGTAGGTGGTAGTGAAATACTTGTTCGTTAATCTTTCCGGAAACACCCAGTAGCTTGTAGGAAATACCAGGTTTTCACAAAGGACAGCTAGGGATTCCTTTAGGAAACCATTGGTGCCACCCTAGAAGGTTCCCAGGCACAGTACTGTCTTGAGAACACACAGGCCTTTTCCCTTTTACGAGCTTTTCTATTTCCTGCTCTGTTACCAGCCTCCTAGGAGAAGTAGATGCTCCCTTCTCCTTTGCCCTCCTGCCTCTACTTCCTTTCTTTAGAATGATGGAACATAGCACTCGATCCATACCTCTGTGTGGCAGTTTTATCAGTCTTGTTTAATACATTTTCCATATTATCCCCACTTAAGACTTGGTCCAGGTAGATGGCAAATGTGCCCGAGTGGAACTCATACTCTTGGATAGAATTTCTGTTACAGTGCTTCTCAGTTTTTTGAGCCATCACTCCTTTTATAAATACAAAACTCCCATACCCTTTGCATTCTGACAGTTTTCGGATACTAACTGGGTCTCCTACAATTCAATTCAGTTTTAACATTAACTGTCTTGTGCTAGCATCAGATCCCACAGGTTAAAAATCAAGGTTTTCAACAAGATTACCCTTACTTTGGACATCAGTTTGCAAAGTGGGGTCCCCAGATTACCCAAACTTATTCCTGACTACATCTGGCTGACTACAAATTTGGGGCTTCCCATAAGCCCCTCAGGTTTGATAATTCACTAGAGTGCCTCACAGAACTCAGGAAAGGTCTACACTTACGATTACACAAATGAACAGCCAGATGAGGCGTACAGGGCAAGGTCTGAAAGGGTCCCGAGCTCAGAAGCTTTGTTCCTGTGGAGTCCCAGCGCACCACCTTCCTGGCTCGTCAGCGTTCACCGACTGGAAGCTCCCCTGAGTGTTAATGTCCAGAGTGTTTATACGGGGCTTCATTATGTAGGCATGATTGATGGAATCATTGGCCACGCGATTGAAATCAATCTCTAGCACCTCCCCCCCGCCCCCCGGACGTTTTAGGGTAAGGCTGGAAGTTCCAGCACTGTCATCACATGGTTGGCTTTTCTGGCAACCAGCCTCCATCCTGAAGCAATCCAGGCCCTCCCTTACCCACAGTGAGTCACAGCTGAGGATCAGCTTGAGTGTGGCTGAAAGAGAGTAGCACAGACTCTCCTGTCGCTAGGAAATTCCAAGAGATTTTGAAGCTCTGTTCCAGAAACTGGGGATACAGACCAAGTGTATTCTTTATTATATCACACCCTCCTTTAATGTTATTTGAAATTACATTAATTAATTTTTATTGAAAACAGATTGAACAAAGTAACTTTAGAATTTCTTAAATTGCCTCAGCAGTTACCTACTATCCACAGCTCTTCAGTTGTTCTTAAAAGCACTGAAAGGGATAGTTCCAGAGCCTCCAGGAGGTGGAACTCATTTCCCAAACGGCCCTGCTGAAGCTGTAGTGATGCTCTGGTGTCGGGCAAGGTGACACAGTTCATTCAGTCTGGTTGACGTGATAGAGGTCCTTTTCCTAGTCATGAAATTAAGAAAATTCAATTCATCATCCAGGTGTTTCCAGATGTATGGGTATTGCACTAATGTAAATGCATGCATGTTAAGTATGTACCTTATGTTCATAACAGTTTGGTATAAGGTATGTGGCACGAGAGTAGTTCAAAGGAGGAAAGGGGGGGTATAGTAGCCCTGGGGTGTCCTTAGGGATGAGGTAGGATTTGAGATGTCCTTGAGAGATGGTTAATACTGGGAGAAGTAGAGGGGAGAGAGGTTATGGTATTTTAGGTGAAGAAAAAAATACCTGTGAGGAGACAGGATTTATCATGGCTTCTTTGTACTTACACGCAGTGGTGTGGCCTTATTTGAGCAGTTTGTGCATGTGAGGAATAGTGGGAAATGAGATTAAACAGATGAGCTGTGTTAAATTATGTGTGATTTTCAAAGACCAGTAGAATAGTTTCAACTTGATGTGGTAGGTAATTGAGAATCAAGGAGGGCTTTTGATCAGGTGAGTTAGAAAATGAGAAGAAGATATAAGAAACATGTATTTGCATTTGTATTGTTGGTAGATTAATGAGAAAAGAGATTGGAGAAGCGGGTAGAGAATTGGAAACTGGAACCTGGCTGGTATGGCTCAGTGGATCAAGCATCAGCCTGCGAACCAAAGGGTCTCTGGTTCGATTCCCAGTCAGGGCACATGTCTGGGTTGCAGGCCAGGTCCCCAGTTGGGAGCATGCGAGAGTCCACCAATCCAAGTGTCTCTCACACATTAATATTTCTTTTCCTCTTTTTCTCCCTCCCTTCCCTCTCTCTAAAAGTAAATAAAGAAAATATTTTTTAAAAAAGTAAATTAGAACAATTTAACAGTATAATGACAGTAACAGATTATAAACTGTAGAATAATCCATGAGACCATGCTAATATGAATTAGAAGGGAAGTCTTTTCCTGTGGTAGAATGCAAAAAGTAATGTAGAAGGTTTGATAGAAATAGAAAATTTTAGGAAAGTCATGAATGGCTGCTAAAGCCAGTAGGCAAAAGTTTGATGAGAAACAGGATATTTACATAGTCCCAAAGTATCTCTTCATAAAATATGTATTAATTACAAGAGGAAAAATAGTAACTTTGTAGTGGAGGAACCTGGCAGGCACCACCTCCTCCAAGTGATGACAGCTGACATCACCAGTAATGGGACAAATTGGCATCGTCCCTGTCCTGCTGTGATGCCCTGAGAAGGATGCAGTATCACTCCTGCGGTGTTCTGGCCAAAAACGCAAGACCTGAACTTAGTCGTGAGATGGCGCCGTACAGACCCACCTGAGGGATATTCTACAAATTAAATGGTTGTAGTTTTCAAAAATACTCAGGCCATGACAGGTAAAAAGGACTGAGGAACTCTTCCAGATTAAAGGTGATTAGAGACACGTGACAACAGAATGCAATATTTGATCCCGGACAGGAAAAAAACACCCTGATTTTTCTTTTCTATCAAAGATAATAGTGGGACAGACGTGAGATGTGATAAAGTCTATGGATTAGGTAGTAGTGCTGTATTGCTGTTAATTTCCTGATCTTGACAATGCACTGTGGTTATGTAGGAGAATGACCTTGGTTTTAGGAAATGCATACTAAGGTTCTTAAGGGTAAAGGGTCATCATGTCTGCTGCTTACTCTCAAATGGTCTAAATTTTTTAAAAATATATATATATATTTAGAGAGCGTGATAATGCAAATATGATTAAATGTTAACATATGTGGGATTTGGTTAGGGGATAGACCTAACTCCTTTGTACTATTTTTGCAGTTTTTCCGTAAGTCTGAAATTTTCTCAAAATAAGTGTTTTAAAAATCGAGCCAGAGCTCCTGAATTAGTTACCAGTGAATCAGTGACTATTTTAATTAACTTATGTATAACAGTATTTGTGTTTGCAGTGCTTGCTGACTTTAGAGGTCCCCATTCCTTTTCTGTGTTTTTTAACTCGTGTTAATATTGTTTAAAGTCTAGCATAAGAAGGAGAAAGGAAGACTGGCTTAGCCATCAGGAGATAGGTTTTTCTCTTAGGTGTGCAGCTCATGTTTTGGTGAGATCTTGAGGAAATCACTGTTTCTGGGCCCCAAGGTCTTCACCTGAACACGTTTAGCGGGAGCTGGGTGAGCTGACATTGATGACGAGGTTCTAGCAGTGCCGTGATGATTCACTGGCATGGTCGGAACTCAGTGGCAGTGTTTATTTTCAGCCACGAGGAGAAGGCCCAAGCATGCTCTCACAAGCCAGCTGAAAAGAACCGTGGAAATCAGAGCTAGGAGACATCTGTTAGACCGTCTAGTCTGTCCCTCCCTCCACCAGCGGCCCTCCCTTGTTCACAGCACACCTTTTCAGTTTTGACCAGCACACTCCTTTCTAGCTGTTCGTTGTTTTTCTAGAGACTTGTGTTTTTTAGTTCACCCATTCTTTTAGTCATTAAAAAAAAGAGTGTGACTTTTCTTAACTTTAAAATCTTCCAGTTCTTTTATGTTTAGACTTTACTTTTGGAAGCAGTAATTTGCTATTATGGCAGAATTAATAGTCAAGTGGACTGCTTTCCTCTAGAATAACAAAAGGATTTAGTTGATAAGCAGTTGGATGTCTGTGGTAGTAATTATATGATCGGAAAGTGATGGGAACGGATATCCCATTTCAGAATAAAAATTAAGATTTTTTAGCTTGTGCAAAAAAAAGGTAGGTCAGAAAATGTCACCGGAAAGGGTCTTTGCCGTTACTAACCCTTTCGCTGTGATGCCCTAAGAACGAAGAATGCAAGGCCTGGTGTTGGCCAGGATGTACGTTGGTTTATTCTTTTTTGGAGGTAATTTAATAATATCTATTAAAAACAAAAGATTATGCATGCCAACTTGAGTTCCATTTCTAGAAATTCATTTTCTAGAAATACTCATTGTAGCATTGTTTATAAAAACGAAAACTTTAACAGTGTGCATTGTTAGATGATATTATAACACAGCATACAGTGGATTCTTATACAGCTATCAAAAAGTAATGTAGGCAGCTTTTTAAATGTTAATATAAAATGGATTTATCATTGCTATTTTTAAAAATTGCAATAAAATATAGAAACCTTAATATTTAACATTTTAACCATTTGTAAGTGTACTTTTCAGGGACATTGAATACATTTATAATTTTATGTAACCATCACCACTTTCTAGATTTAAAACTTTTTTATCACCCTCAACAAAAACTCTGTATCTGTTAAACAATAACTATCCCCCACCCCAAGGTTGTTATAAGGTGACATGTAACATTGCCCAAATGCATAATTAAGGGATAAAGGAGGGCTGCCGAGTAGTGTGAATTCTGGGTCCAGTGTGGTGAATTATTATAATATGTTAATTTAAGTGTAGGGAAAATCCAGGAGACTGTCTGTGTTAAACTGTTAATGGGGGGCATGATGGAAGAACTTCACTTTTAGATCATAAGTTTTGGTAATTCTTTGTTAAACAATGAGTATGTGTAATTTTTCTAAGCAGAAAAAGAGATATACTTTATTGTACTAAAACTTGGTAATTTCGGTGGCTGATTTCAGCTAACAACAGACTTTCTAAGTGGTTGCTGAATTGGAGTTTATGTAGAACCTGAACACTTTATTAAAGCCGTCATTTTTATTTTCACAGCTAGAGTTGGGAAGACGTCACTGATTATGTCTCTGGTCAGTGAAGAATTCCCAGAAGAGGTAAACCTTTTTATTTCTTTCCTATTTTTAAAATGTTCTGAATTTATCAAAATTGAGCTAAAATGAAACAAATTCTGCCTTTTTTGCACGTGTTTCCTTTCTAGCAGTCGTGACTTTGAAAAGGCTCATATTATTTTACACAAGGCATCTCAGAAATACAGTGTAGGGGAAAGAACCACACTAGCTCTGAGTTCACCTCCATCCTTTGCATTTCCTGCTTTTGACCTTGGCTAGGATATGTGTCAGCTCTGTGCCTGATTTGTCTCATCTGTGAAATGGGAGCTCAGAGGACTATTAGAGATGATCTAATCTGTATAATCCTTTTTCTTTTGTTCTGGGTAAATTGTTTCTTAAAAATAAAACGTTACTCATAAGCCCAGAACAAAACAGATGAGTATTCCTTTAGTTAAAGTTAGGGTGGAAGGTCTGGATCCCCACCTGCCTTTCACCTGACACCCCCTAATCTTTGAGAGAACTACTAGGATTCCAATGCACATTTGGAAACCTTTATTATTATCTATTCCTGTCATTTTACAAGTGGAGAAACTAATTCATTCTGTCTTTGCCTACCTCGAGGATTATGGTGGGTCTCAAATGAGATAAGGTTACCAGTGGGAGTGCCACCGAAGGTAAGGTGGCTTTATTATATTACTGGCAACAGATTTATTTACAATTTGGAAGTCCCATTATGAAGGATCACTGCTTATGGCTTAGGTAGTCAGGATATTATTGTGGGGAATGGGACCAAGGCAAATGAGATGAAAATTCACTTTTTTAATTTTCTTTCTTCAATAGCAGGTGTTATTAGTGCCACAGTTTATATTTATCCTTTTAAAAAAACTTGTTTAGGTAAGAATATCTGTATAATTTCAGTATTTAGACAGAAATATGATGGGATAGTATTTTCAACAGTGGCCATATAACCATTCATTATTTCTTTTGCTTTTTTTTCCTGTTAAATAAGATGGTTAAATAACTAACTACTTAATTCATGAAATGAAGCATATTTTCATACATAGTTTATGGAATTAGCAACATTAGTTATGATCACTCAGAATGTAATACCTAAAAGTTTTCTGTGATAGTTTAACTTAGTTTAGAATTATCATTTTAGGATAGCCCTCTTGGGTATGAATAAGGGATTTTTAAATGAGTAAAATCATCCAGTCTTTCTAAATATAATCATTAAGAATAAGACTGATTATATAGCCAATCAGTTATCCGCTGGAAGAAATGAATTTTGATAATTTTTTTCAATACTTTTATTACCTTTGCATGTTAATCTTTTTTTTTTTTTAAAGATTTTACTCATTTATTTTTAGAGAGGGAAGGGAGGGAGAAAGAGAGAGAGAAACATCAGTGTGCGGTTGCTGGGGGACATGGCCTGCAACCTAGGCATGTGCCCTGACTGGGATTCGAACCTGCGATGCCTGGTTCGCAGCCGGCACTCAATCCACTGAGCTACACCAGCCAGGGCGAATTTTGATAAATTTATTTAAAGATCTTATTTACTAGAGAGAGGGGAAGGGAAGGAGAAAGAGGGAGAAAAACATTAATGTGTGGTGGCCTCTCATGCACCCCCTACTAGGGACCTGGCCCACAACCCAGGCATGTGCCCTGACTGGGAATCGAACCGGTGACCCTTTGGTTCACAGACCCACACTCAGTCCACTGAGCTATACCAGCTAGGGTGATAATTTATTTGTTTTATTTGAGGATTATTTTAGATTAACGTAGTTTCTCATTTGTAGAGTATCTTAAGCCTTCAACAAAATAGAATGAAAACAACATGTTTTTTAAAAATATTTTATTTATACATTTTTAGAGAAAGGAGGGGAAGGGAGGGAGACAGGAAAGGCTACATCAGTGTGTGGTTGCTTCTCATGCACCCCCTACTGGGGACCTGGTCCACAACCCAGGCATGTGCCCTGATTGGGAATCCAACCAGTGACCCTCTGTTTTGCAGGCTGGTGCTCAATCCACTGAGCCATATCAGCCAGGGCTAAAAGCCTAATGTTTGAAATGCCAAATTTAGATACTATTTCAGGCTGCATCAGATCTGAAGTATCCTTGTATGTGCTGTGCCCACACAGATAGAAATGTGTATAGTTTTTAAATGGTTTATCATATAGCATTAATATATATTTGCATCTGTGATAAAGCACAAAGTAAAGCATTTTTTTAACAAAAATAAGCATTTAAAAGTACAACACATACCTGTAATAATAGGTGTGGATGAAAGGAGCTTATATATAGATGAATTTACATAATCTATGAACAGGTTTGATTGATAATATCCAAAGGTTTTTCTTTTCTGCATTTGTTTTCAAATGAAGGTTCCTCCCCGGGCAGAAGAAATCACCATTCCAGCTGATGTTACCCCTGAGAGAGTCCCAACACACATCGTAGATTACTCAGGTAATGAACGACCTATTGACCTACTGGAGGTGGAGCTGTAGGGATAATTTAATCATCCTCAGAAAGGTATTTACTGAACTTTAGAAAATGTTAAAGAGGGATGATCCTTCTTCTCCGGCAGTAAATGGTCCTTTACTGTTCTTGTCTCATGTATATCTTCTTGCTGACTCCCACCCAGGCCCTCTTAAAGGCTCCATCTTTCAGTTCTGTCCCTAACCTACTAAGCCGGGTTCAGCAACAGTGAAAAGGAAGGAGGAACGGTAAATGACAAGAAGTAGGCGCATCATTACCCTCCTTGAATTGGTGTGTTTTGTTACCAGGCATGCTATGATGGTTTGGAAAGAGTTCCGAATTTAAGACTTGTTGAATTCTAACTTTGTTCTTTACTTTTTCAGCCTGTGTCCCAAATAAAATAATAGTTAAAACAGTTGTAAGCTTTGATAATAAAAGCACATCTATACTGCTTTTAATAACTTAAATTTTTTATATACACTACTACTTTTTAATTAAATTGTTTTGTGCTGGGACTTTTATTTTATTTTTAAGTTAGATTTATTGGGGCGACATTGGTTAATGAGATCATGCAGGTTTCAGGTGTAATCTCTGTGGTACACAGTCTGTGTGTGGCATTGTGTGCCCTCCACTCAAACTCAGATCATCTCCCATCACCATGTATTTGTCCCCCTGTACCCTTCACTGCCACCTGGGACTCTTTTCTTTCAAAGGGTCAGTTGTAACGTGTACCACTCTGATGGGCGGTTTGGTGATGGGGGAAGCTATGTGGAGGGAGGAGGTACATGGGAAAGTTTTGTTCCCTCCACTCAGTTTTGCTGCGAACCTAAGTCTGTTTTTTAAAATGGGTCTAACTGCGTTGGTAATACTTTGTTTTACTGAACTAGTATTCCATGTAGCCTAAAACAGGAACATCAGTACAGTGTAGTCTGAAACACGAGGCACCGTGAACACTTCAGTGCGACTAGTCCTACACTGAAATGTGCTGTGTGAAATGCAAGGGAGTTTAGAAGACTTAGCATGAAACATGAATGTAAAATAGCTCATTAATAATTTTTCTGAGAATATATTGGAATTTTAATATTTTTTATATTTGGGTTTAAATAAAAGTAATTTTACCTGTTCCTTTTTACTTTTCTTAAGGTGACTACTAGAAAATTAAAAATCCCATATCTGTGCTTGCATTACATTTCTCTTGGAGAGCACTGTATTAGAATCTGAGGGGGGTGGATGCTTTCTGTTACAGTCTCATCTCCAGCTTTATTTACAGAATTCTTCTTCTTTAATGTATGTGGCCACATAATTAGATTCACTTCAGTGTTAGAATTGGAGCCTTAACCCACTGATTATTCAGTATATGGAAAGGTATTAAAAATGACCAATTATTTAGCATAATGTAAAGTACAGTTGAAGTCATTTATGGTACTAGTTTGTGGAGCTCAGATAACAGGAACACTGGGGGGAGACATGTAAGACGATCTGAACTGCTGTGCCAGTAATGGCTTTGCCCTTCACCTGTGTGCTTCTTCGTCCTGCCTGTGTCGCGCGTGTCTCATGCCCCTTGGGGGTGTGGGCACATCTGCTCACTGAGACCAGTTCTGGCCAGAGAGATGCTCTGCAGAGGGAATTCTTGACTCCTCATGCTCATGCTCCAGTTTTGCTTCTGGCACCGGGTTAATATCACTCAGATCTGCTCTCTGGGTCTCAAGCTTATACTGCCCGGATTCTCATGTGGCCCTTTAACCTTGTGTGTGGATAGACTCTTTGTCTGGGCCTCTAACTTCTCGGCACCCAGTTTTCTAGCTTGGGTTTCTGATCTCTCCTGCCCGACCCTTCTCAACTCCGGTCAGATACCGGCCTAGATTTAAAACACAATGCCTTCTGCTCCTCTCCGTCTGAGTCATCCTCTTGTAAACTTGTCTGTCGGTGCCAGCCGCTTCCTTATCAATTGCTCCTTCCCCTGGCTTGCCCTGGTCTTTGCCACCCAGTCTGGCGCTTGACCAGGATGCGAAGAATGTGGGATGTTTGAGGGTGTTTGATGGGTGTCCTGTGCATTTTAGCCTGGCCATTAATTTCTGTGGATGTGTGGAAAATATTACACTCCTTTTTACTTTGTCATTTGTAGAAGCAGAACAGAGTGATGAACAACTTCATCAAGAAATATCACAGGTGAGTTAAAACACAGTGGTGGGGTTTTTGTGGGAAAACAGTGATGAGTCAAAGTCTGTTTTTTCGTTCTCTCACTTATTTTGTTGTTATTGCTGACTTTGAGTGTGTGTTTTTGCTGTAAGTCCTTAGAAACTTTTTCTTTTTAGAGACATGCTAAGTGTTTATTATTACAAAAATGCTATTAATTTGTTAATTTTTGTTGTAGGCTAATGTCATCTGCATAGTTTATGCTGTGAACAACAAGCATTCTATTGATAAGGTATGAACATGTGACTTTTTCACTATATTTAGTTAAATTTCAGTGGGGGCACTTTCAGAATTGATCCTCAGCTTAGAATTTTAGGGGTCTAGAGGCCAGGTACTTTTCAAAGAAGATCCTCGTATGGCTTAGCTCTTGTTAATTTTCATTTTAGGTAACAAGTCGATGGATTCCTCTTATAAATGAAAGAACAGACAAAGACAGCAGGTATTTTTTCTCTCAAACTTTGTATATTGAACAATATCAAACTTACAAAAGAGTTGCAAGCAGTAGTGTGATGAATGCCTGTAAACCCTTCACTTAAATCCACCAGTTGTGCCGTTTTGCTGCATTTGCTTTATCTACAGGTCTGTGCCCCTGTTTGTGAACACACACAGTCCTGTCCGGGGGAGGAATTATTTGAGGCAGCACAGACGTTTGAGAGCAAAGCACAGAATAGACCTCTGATACTGGAGTGGTTGCCGATTTCAGATATTAAATATTTTGATAATCTTACATTTTTCTTTCTCAAACTGCTGCTTGAAAAGTACACGCCCTCTGTTGAGATGCCCCTTTGATGAGGAATGGCCTTGTCCCTTGTCACTGGTTGCTCATAGTGTGGTGTGTGTAAGAGCACAGGACTTGGAGGAAATTGAAAGACCTTTGAAATCTGGTTTGGCTGCTTGTGAGCTTTAAGACTTTGATTTCATTGAGCCCATTTCCTCAGCTGGAAGCACAGACAAGGGTGATACCTCTTGTGGTTACTTTAAGAACACAATGAAATAATGCATGTGTAAGTGCTTATAAGTTCTCTAAAAACTCTAGGGATCTTCATTTAGGAATTTATACAGGGAGATTTCTTTGAAAATCTTTGGAAGACATGTATGTGACAGGGAAAAAGCAGGAGAACATACATTCTGTATTCTTCTGAGTAGGGTGGTAGTTGTAGGTATATATGCTTTGAATTTTAAGTCAAAATGGAAACAAAACATTTTTCTTATAGCATTGTATAATTGAACATGTTATTTATGAAGCATTTGAGTCTTTTTAAATGTTAGGAAAGCAACTAATATCTATGTATTGTATACATCTGGTCCTTTACTTGCTTTTTTATTATTTTATTTTTTTAATTTTATTTTATTATATATTATTATATGTTTTATTATATATATATTATATATATGGCAGTTTTCCATTACCATTTAGTCCCTTTATACCCCACCCCTTACTTGCTTTTTTATATTTATTTTTTTAGTTGGGCATTTTTGTGCCTTGAAACCTAAAGATCTGGTTCTAAATAGATGAACGTGTCACTGACCCTTGTTTCCCAAGTCTGCATAAGCAGACTTTGACTGAGATGGTATTGTGTATGCTGTGCCTTCAGCTCTGATGGCTCCTCTTTGGTTTTAAATTTCACAGTGACATACCGTCAAGGAGAAACAAACAGTATGACTCTCTAGAGCTACCCTGTCCAGTGCAATAGCCTCTAATCAGTTGTGGCAATTTAAAATTAAATTAAGTGAAATGAAATGAAACTAAAAATTCAGTTTCTTGAATATACTTAGTTTCATTTCAAGTGATTGTAGTAATGGACAGTACACATAAAGAACGTTTCCGTCATCACAGAAGGGTGTGTTAGAGCATCCACCTGCATGCTCTGACACCTGCTTGTCTTGCTAATTATTAAAGCTGTTTCCAGGAGGCACTCTTCAGAGAAGGCAGTTTAGCCAGGATCTATCCAGGACTTGGTTGGACCACTGGATTTTTAAAATTTGGCTTTACTATGACAGCTTCCTAAAATCCTGTTGTTAGTTTTCTGGTCCTTTTAGTATCATCTGAAAGTGGCTTTTAGCCCTGGCTGGTATGGCTCAGTGGATTGAGTGCTGGCCTATGAACCAAAGGGTTGCTGGTTCGATTCCCAGTTAGGGCACATGGCTGAGTTGTGGACCAGGTCCTCAGTTGGGGGCCTGTAGAGGCAACCACACATTGATGTTTCTCTCCCTGTCTTTCTTCCTGTCTTTCCCTCACTCTAAAAATAAATAAATAAAATCTTTAAAAAAATGAAAGTGGCTTTTAACATTTGGAGATCTAATTGAGCTTCCTCAGGTGTGGATATGTTTTTTTCCCTCTCTGAATCATATCAGCATAGTTATTTTTCTTGTGATTGACTTGTCCCAAGGTGGCCTGTTTCTTTATGATATGGCCCTTACACTTTTCAATATCTTCCTCCTTTAAGTTATATTAAAACAACTTTATTAATTTATTGATTTTAGAGAGAGGGAGAAAAAAGACAGAGAGAAACATCGATTTGTTGTTCCACTTATGATTTCATTGGTTGATTCTTGTGTGTGCCCTGACTGGGGATAGAACCCATGGCCTTGGTGAATCTACACAACACTCTAACCAACTGGCCTACCCAGCCAGGGCCCTTAAGTTTAAATTTGTTACACATTTATTCTTCCTAGGACTTCCTTGGGCCATTGTTACAGTGTTTAAAAATTTTTTTTTATTAACATACAGTGAGACTACACTATTATATTTGTTTTTAAGTATACAACATGGTGATTAAAAAATTATGTACTGGCCCTGGCCAGGTGGCTCAGTTGGTTAGAGCATCGTCCCATACACCAAAAGGTTGTGGGTTTGACCCCTGGCCAGAGTGTGGTATGAGAGGCAACCGGTTGATGTTTCTCTCTCCCTACGATGTTTCTCTCTTCCTTCCTCTCTGTAAAATCAATAAACATACCTTTGGGTGAGAATTTAAAAAACAATAATAAAATAAAAATGTATGTACCTCATGCTGTGATCACCACACTAAGTCTAGTAACCATCTGTCACTGTGCAAAGTTACTACACTGTTACTGACTGTATTTCCAGTGCTGTACACCACATCTCCGTGGTTTGTTTATTTTGGAATGGGAAGTTTGTACTTCTTACTCCCCTTCACCTTTTTCACCCATCCCCCTTTCCTTCTTATTATAGTGGTTCTTAATTGGGGGTGCTCATCACTGTCATCTGAGGTACTTTAAAAAAATACAGATGCCTTTGCCCTACCCCTAAAGGATTAGAATTGGTAGGTTTTGAGTAGGGTTTGGACATGCACATTGTTTTTAAGCTCCCTAGATTTTTCTGAGCATACCTTTGCTTGGAAACTACTACATTTTTGGAAACTCTTTTGTCTGTTTAGAATATATGTTTGGGTTATATAGTAGGTCAGGTTTTCTTTAACGTATAACTACACTAAGAGGGTAAATAAATACTTGTAAGGTTTCCACTTGCAATCTGGAGTTCCAACAAGATGATTTGCTTTCACTCCAAAATCTGTTGCAGGGGCACAAATGACAGTTCTACACTATGCTAGTTCTCTTTGATTTCCCCATGTAGATTTCTGATAGCCCGTCAGAAGCAAAATCCTGGTCTGAAACAAAACCCTAATTCCCTGCCTGCCTCCCCCCACCAAAAAGAAAACCTCTCCATCTTTCTGTCCCAGGAGATCTACTCATTTTGTCTGGCTAAAGACCTGTATATTTTTTTGTTTTTTGCCCTTCTCAACCTCCGTATCTAATCTTCCAGCTGTAACACTATATCATCCCGTAAATATTTCACTGAAAGATAACAAATGACCGCATTTTAAAAGGTCCAGTGGTCATGTCATTCCCCCAGTAGGTTCCCATTTTATACTTACAAGAAAGCCTGCACTCCTTACTACATCTGTAAGTCTTTACATGTTTGAGGTTTTGCTCCCTTTTCAACATTTCCTACTCCTTCTCTTTGCTTGGGAGTCTCCAGCCACTCCAGGATTTTGTTTTTTGTTCTTTGGACTAAGGATGCTTTTCAGTCTGGGCCCTTGTACATGCTCTTTCCAGCCCGCTCTTTGCTGGCTCTTCATATGGCATTATTCCATTTCATTGTTCACTCGTGAACCCAAATGCCACCTGATTATCAGGTGTTATTCTCAGGAGAGATGTTTCCCTGATTATCACACCTAATTACCATATTTTGCCCTGTATAATGCACACTTTTATGCCCAAATTTTTGAGGGATAAATAAGGATGCACAGTATTCATGAGTAGTACTAATTCCGTATCTATATGAACATTTTAAATTCTTTTATTTATGCTTGTGCATTAAAAGTATAACTCTAGAAAACAATAACTGTATCTGTATGCAAAACAATACATTGGAATACAATAATTGGTTTTGTTTCTAAATATGCATAAGTAAAAATTGAATTAAAAAATTAAAAGATTTTTTTTCCTGAAAGTTTGGGCCAAAAATGTGGATTACATTATTCATGGGAGTGCATCATACATGGCAAAATTATGGGTACTTCCCCTTCATTACTCGATCCTGTATCCCATTATTTATTTTCTTCATAGCACTTACAGACTTGGAAATTGTCTTGTTTGTTTGCTTATTGCCCATTTTCTGATTTTTACTACTAGACAGGGATGGGACTTTGCCTGTGTCCTTAAGGCCTAGAACAGCACCTGGCTTCTCGTAGGTACTCAGGAGGCATTTGTTGAATATGCTGTCTGGTGGGCTTGAGCTGACTGCAATGGGGGGTTCACACTGGGGAGATTGAGTAAAGCGTATTAGTTAGAATGGGTCGTGACGTACATTAAAATATAAATCTAATGGTTTTTGCCTTCTTTATTATTAACAACATGCCCTGTCCATTTCAGGCTGCCTTTGATATTGGTTGGGAACAAATCAGACCTAGTGGAATATAGTAGTATGGAGACCATCCTCCCTATTATGAACCAGTACACCGAAATAGAAACCTGTGTGGAGGTATGCCTTATTTGATTTTGAAATTTACTGTTGGTGAATTCTCACAAAACTGAAGTTTGGAACAGGAGATAGGAGACGTAGGGGGGATGCATTTCCTGCTGTCAGTGAAGTCTCGTGAACTAAACCAGGGAACCAGAAATCAGCCTCTGAGCTCTCTGTGGACAGATGTCTTGTGATATCCACTAAGAAAAATGCATTGTTCTGGGAATCTTATTACCTTATATTGATAGTTTTAAAGTTGTTTTTAGCTGTCATAATTGCTTTCAGACTGTAAAATTTTAAACTTTTTTTATTTTTAGTGTTCAGCAAAAAACCTGAAGAACATATCAGAACTCTTTTATTATGCACAGAAAGCTGTTCTTCATCCCACAGGGCCTTTGTACTGCCCGGAGGAGAAAGAGGTAACCCCCTGGCCCCCAGTGTGTGTTAGTAGGGGATGGAATCGAGTATGAGAGAGAGATTTTTTAGTAACTCTTAAGTATTGTTGTAAGCTTATGAAACTTATTGCTTATTATACTTAACATTTTCTAGGTACTTTTCTTCAGGTACTCACATTAAATATTCAGAAAAGTATTCCAGATCAAATACCATTTCACGAAATGGCCTTAAAGCAAACAGAAGAATTAGCAATAATAACAACCAGAAGTCCAAAGACTTAGCTAAAGGTCTGCTTGCTTTGCTGCTATAAAGTCCACAAACTTAGAAGCACACACAAAAGAAAAACTTGTGCAGTTATTTGATGTGGGTCCAACATGTGACACAACTCAGATACTCGTTTTGCTTTATAACTAAGAAACACAGTAGTGCCTTCATAAAATATCTAATTTAACAGTGTTTTGCCATAGAACTTTTAAAATTAATTAATTTTTAAATTAACTCACATGCCATAAAATTCACCCTTTTAAAGTGTACAGTTCAGTGGTTTTTAATCTGTTCACCCAGTTGTGTGTTCATCACTATTATCTAATTCCAGAACATTCCATCATGTCAAAAAGAAGCCCTGTACCCATTAGTAGCCCCCCCCCCTCCAGCCCTCCAGCCCTTGGCAACTAGGTACCTGCTTCCTAACTGTATGGATTTGCCTTTTATGGACTTTTCATACACATAGAATTATGCAGTATGTGGTCTTTGTATTTGGCTTCTTTCACATCATGTTTTCAGGGTACACCCATGTTGTAGCATGTGTCAGCCTTTCACTTCTTTCAGTGGCTGAATAACACTTTATTGTGTGGATCTGTCCCACGTTCTGTTTATCCACTCCTCTGCTGATGGACTTCTGGGTTGTTTCCACTTTTTGGCTATTGTGAGTAGGATTGCTATAAAGATTAACAGATAAGTTTGAATATCTGTTTTCAATTCCTTTGAGTGTATATTTAGGAATGAAATTGCTAGCTGTCATGGTAATTCTATGTTTAACTTTTTGAGGAACCACTAAATTGGATGAAGTTCCAGTTTCGCCACACCTTTGCCAACAGCTGTCATTCATCCCCTCCAGCCCCTTTTTATCTACTGTAGCCGTCCCAGTTAGTAGGTGTGAGCGGTGTCTCGCTGTTGTTTCAATTTGTATTTCCCTAGTGGTTAGTGGTGTTGTTCAGCTTCTGATGTGGTTATTGGCCATTTGTTTATCCTCTTTGGAGAATTGTTTAAGTCTTTTGCCTATTCTTGAGTTGTCTTTTTGCTGTTGAGTTTTTAAGAAATGAAAATGCGCCCTGGCGGGTGTAGCTCAGTGGATTGAGCGTGGGCTGCGAACCAGGCATCACAGGTTCGATTCCCAGTCAGGGCACATGCCTACGTTGCAGGCCATGTCCCCCAGCAACCGCACATTGATGTTTCTCTCTCTCTCTCTCCCCCTCCCTTCCCTCTCTAAAAATAAATAAATAAAATCTTTAAAAAAAAAGAAATAAAAATGCAGTTTTTTTCAGGAACAGTTTATACTATAGGTGAGTGGTTGGCTGACTTTGACCTGTGGGCCAAATTTGGCCTGCCATTTGTTTTTGTATAGCCTGTGGGCTAAGAATACATTTTTAAATGATTGCAAAATGTCAAAACGAGTGATGTTCTGGGAAAATTATATGACATTTAGACTCCATCATTCATGAATGAAGTTTTACTGCAACGCAGCCATACCGTTCCTTTGTGTCTGTGTGTGGCTGCCTTCCTGCCGCAGAGATGGAGTTGAGTCGCTTGTCGCAGCAGAGCTTGTGTGGCACTTGCGTCACTTCTCAGTGCTGACGTGCGGCCGCACTGGTGAGTGCTGCTTGGCGCACGCTAACCGCGCCGACGCAGTGACAACTTGGCAGTGTTTCCAGTACTGGTGTATTACTATACTGTGACGTTTCATTTTATCATCAGGGCTTTACCTGTCCTGCCAAAACAAGATGAGAAAAGTTGATTTTTAGCTGGCAAAGCAGATACATGTTCTAAACTCAAATTTCCGGGTTTCATACTGCATTTGACTGCAGTTGAGGAGCTTCCGCCCAGCCTTCCATTGGAACTCACCAGTCTGCAGTGTGATGACACGCTAACAGGCAGAAACTAAGAAGAGAATCTAATGTGATCCTCTAAACACTTTCCAAGCAATGACTGTGCCCAATAAAAATTATATGTTTGTGGGTATATATCAGTATTGGCAGTTTGTAACTTTTTCAAAGGCAATATATGTAAAATCTCATTATAGATCAGCATTAACAGATAAACATTTGAAATCAGTTTTTATGATAGGGAACACTAATTTTTGAACCCTAATTTAGCAAAATGTTAACTCTCCGAAAAGATTTTTATTTTTCTAATTAGTAGACCTATATAGCAAATTTATACTCAGTTACTATTACATTTTTAATTTCATCAATAAAAACTGTGGAAATTTGATTCTCTCTTGCTGTGTAAGTATCTCCATGGCATTCTTGATTTTGACTGTTAATTATTTGCTTTGTGGCTCTTTACAAAATAAGTGCTGACCTCTGGTATAAGTAATTAATCTGAATTGTCCCTTAATCTTACCCTGATTTACTTTTCCTTAATCCTGGTTCACTGACCCTTAATTGGAATGCTTCCTTCTAATTTACTCTTAATCCAGAATTTCCCAGATTTGCCTCTTAATAATCACTAGGCATACTTGTTAAAAACACAGGTTCCAGTCTGATTCAGCCAGGTGCTCTATCTTATAATCAAGGAAATTTGGGAAATGGTCTCATAGAGATTTACCTCTGAGGCATTGGGCTGATAGTGGTACCCCTCTACTAGTTTGTTCTCAATTCTTAATTGCGACTCTTTTCTAAGATCAATTATTAGTTCTGTTAATCACCCCCCTGCCCCTTCTCCAATTCCCTGCATAAAATACCACCATCTGTTACTCATTTCTTGGATGAACCTGCCTGAAGTAAAATCTTCAGATCTCTAGAGACTGTCCCTTTTTTACACAAGAAGAAGCTTTGAGTCTAAGCCTATCCCAGAAACTTCTATTCAGACAACAGTGATGCCTTGTAACACAGTTTGGAGTCATCACGGAGATCACATTAAAAATTAAAGCCTAGACTGCAAGTACGTTTTCGGTGTCGACGAACTCTGAAGCAGAGGGACCCACGGAGCCTCTGCTCACCTGACAATGAAACACGTGACTTCTGTGTAAGAATGTTCACTGTGTGGGGGTTTAGATGATGCATGTGGAGAATGAGTTTATCACTGTAAAAACATTTGCAGTTTTAATGAAATAATTTTTAATACTTTTTAAAAGGAGTCATTTTTCGGTGTTGCATTTTCAGGTGGCTAGTGTTTCACTGTCACATTGAGCCAGTATGTTAGAGCACTGCAGCGTCTGATGCGTTTCCAGCTTTCATGAAAAGGATATCACTTTATTTTTCTTTGAATTACATTTTTAATGGAAGTTTTTAGGCTATGAGGAATAACCAGTTGCACAAAATAAAGTTGGCTTTTTTAGATTCTGTTTTTTTGTATCTTTTCTTGCTATTGCTACTTTTTGCAACATTTAGGTTATTGTGTAACAACTTTTAAAAGGAGAGTAAATAAAATATAACAATGTAATCTTCATTAGTCTTGAATATCTAGTATTAGGATCACATTAATAGAAGCAATATCTTCCATTGTTTATTTTTAAACAATTCACCCATGATTGTAGATGTTATACGTGATAGTCCGTTTAGTACTCTTTTATAAAAGAAGCCCTATCCAGTGCTTTCTAAATGTTTGATTTTTTTCCCTCAGTTCTTTCTAATCTCTTTATTTCCTAGGTTTTATCTTTCTCTTATTACATCAAATTGCTCTCCTGGAGACCCCATTTAAAACAAAAAGGGATTGTCTGTGTATGTTTGGGAAAATAACTGTTTCCTGTCTGATTTTTAAAGGAATTTCTTGTCTGCATTTGAGTTTGGTAGCATGGTCAGAACTTACTGTTTGCTCTGGATGGCCCTGTGACTGAGGTTAATAAGTGTGCGTTTCCTCACCTGGCCGTGTAGTTTCTGTGACTCCGATGTGTCCGTCAGAGACGTGCTTCCAGGTTTACCCGGTGCTCCGTGATCTTCCGGAAAGCTTCATTTTCTCAGTTATTCACAGTGATTGTCCTGCGGCAGTTACACAAAGTGGAAGCTTGTGGGCCTTATTTTAAATAGCCAGATATTTGTTCTATCCATTGTAAATCCTAAAACAAATGTTAAGAAAGTTGTCAAAATATATTTCCAGTAGCAGTACTTAAAAAGTTGTATTAGAGCCACAAAAGGTGGGATTCTTTTCCAATGTAACTCTTATCTGATAATAGGAAGCTAGTAAAAGGTTTACATTTACCACCAGCACTGTTTTGCTGCCTGTTTGCAAATAAGCACATTTTATGTCCCAGCTTTGACAAACACACATGCACAAATGACAGGTTAAAACGCTTAGTTTCATTCTACTACCAGAAGATGGATGGTCAGAAATCACCAGTTCATTATACCTCAATAAAGCTGAAATATTTTAAAAAATCAAAAGTTGGGAAGGAAAGCCCTCAGAGTTATATAAATCCACTGAAATTCTTTATGAAATGAGGGAGGGCATAAATAAATGTTTCTTTGCGTGACTGGGAGAATGAATCTCCTCTAAAGATGAACTGCCCTCGGACAACTCGTGGTCATGAGGGACAGTTGGACCGCTCCAAACGGAGGGCCTCATTTACTTAGAAAGGTTTGGGTAGAGAAGTTGAATGGCTTTGCTTCTGTTCATTTTTCTTTTTTTTTTTAAGATTTTATTTATTTATCCCCAGAGAGGGAAGGGAGGGAGAAAGAGAGAGAGAGAGAAACATCAATGTGCGGTTGCTGGGGGCTGTGGCCTGCAACCCAGGCATGTGCCCTGACTGGGAATTGAACCTGCGATGCTTTGGTTCGCAGCCCATGCTCAATCCACTGAGCTACGCCAGCCAGGGCGCTTCTATTCAT
The DNA here is from genome assembly GCA_004024845.1 of Tonatia bakeri. Taxonomy (NCBI): domain Eukaryota; kingdom Metazoa; phylum Chordata; class Mammalia; order Chiroptera; family Phyllostomidae; genus Tonatia; species Tonatia bakeri. The sequence goes on from PVIA01006789.1 coordinate 42,208, forward strand.
TTTTCATGTTGGTTGTATTTGCTGTTACATACATGACAGTGAGAACAGTCAGAATTATTCTTAGACTTACTTAAAATCATTTGAAAATCCCAACTATTTTAATGAAAACAGTTGTTTCTCTTCTCAATGATTTGCAGATGAAACCAGCCTGTATAAAAGCCCTTACTCGTATATTTAAAATATCTGATCAAGATAATGATGGCACACTCAATGATGCTGAACTCAACTTCTTCCAGGTGGCCCTTTTCTTTTTCTGACATTTGTATATCTTGGTGTTTTTTTTTTGGGGGGGGGTTGTTTGTTTGTTCATTTTGGCTGAGAAAAGCTATAAGAATTTATTAGCTTAAACAATGATATGTTGATAAACTTGAGATTTTTTTTATATAAAACTATCTTTCATATCAAGCTATTTAATTAAGTCTCCGCCTAGCATACAAAGTTGTCTTATACACAGGAATTAGGGTGACTCTCTGGTATCTGTATTTCGTGGTGCACAGTGGATGTGTTAAGGGTGATTTGAGGTCTGAACTCCGAATTGTTTTTCTTTTTTGATTTTGTACAGCATAGCTTCACAAAGAGCCCTGTGTTTTAGAAATGTGGTAGGGAGAAAGTAGGGACAGTTTCTTTCCTTCTAAGTATGACATGTTTTACATAAATAAGACAAGACGGAGACCATTGTAATTTAGAATTTGTTTCTTTTGGTTGTAACTCACTGATTTAATATTTGTTGATTAATATTTTTATATATTATTTGTGGGTTTAATGCCGATTTTTAAAAATATATTTATTTATTTATTTACGTATTTATTTTTGCTAGAGAATTTGTTTCAACACTCCACTAGCTCCGCAGGCTCTGGAAGATGTCAAGAATGTAGTCAGAAAACATATAAGTGATGGTGTGGCTGATAGTGGGCTGACACTGAAAGGTGAGTGCCTGGTGTTTTCCCCTCTTTGAACTGCATAGTTTCGAGATTTGGCATAAGGTGAAAGTCTTTATAGCTCTATTTATATTTTTAGGACATGTTAGTATTTACTCATGTGCCTAAAATCTGACCTGGATATGTAGGAACTGAAAGAGGCAGACTATTTTGGTAGGGATTCACTGCCAGCGTAAGTTAGAAGAAGGGAATTGGTGAGATCTCAGGCGTCGTGCAGCGGCTCATCAGAGGAAAGGAGATTTCTGGTACAAACAAATTTGTCTTCAAGTTTTTTTCAACTCACAAGTGTCCTTTAAGTAGAAATTTTTAGGGAAGACATTTTGTCTGTCAGTAAAATTTACCAGGTACAACATGCTCCCTGTAAAATGTGTGATAGAATCACAATAAAGTAAATGAAAACCAGCATATTGTATTATAAAACACAAAGATCTGTAAAACAGTTTCCTTTGTTTTTATCATGTAACTTTGTGAGTGTCAGTACATTCCTTGGGAGATGGTTTTGGCTCTTCCATCCCGTGTCTTGTCTTGCTGGCCTGGGTGTTACATGGAATGATTCTGAAATCAGCTCTGTTTTTATCGAGACACTTGTGATTTTGTTTTCATTTGACCTTCGATATGCAAACCTTGTGTGCATATGTTTATGAATGTAGCTCTTGCCATTATGTGTTACATGCTTTTCTCCCATGGATTCTGTACCCTTTCTCACGTCAACCATATTTACTAATTCATTTTATTTCAGGTTTTCTGTTTTTACACACGCTTTTTATCCAGAGAGGGAGACACGAGACCACTTGGACTGTGCTGCGACGATTCGGTTATGATGATGATCTGGATCTGACACCTGAGTATTTATTCCCCTTGTATGTACCTTTGGCTTGCTCATTGATTTCACTCACCAAGTATTTTAAAGTTTTATTTAGCACATAGGAAGGCATTAAGGTACTCAGGAATAATTTAGATTTATAGAGAGGTTTGTAACAAGTTTCTCAACCTCAGCTTTATTGACACTTTGGTCTGGATAATCCTTTGCTGTAGAACCGGTCCCATGCATTACAGGATGTTTAGCATGTTCTTAGATGCCAGTGACACCTCCTCCCCCCATTGTGACAACTGAAAATGTCTAGCATGTCTAGAAATTGCCAAATGTTCCCTCCCTCAGGAGTGAAAATCATGCCCACTGATTTATAGCATGGCTCACACTTTTCCTTTTCTCATGGAGAATAAAAGAATTTTCTAAAATTCATTTTACAACAAATCTTGAAATCAATGAACTTACAGTGTTTTTGAAATCAGGAGAGGAGAAGTGTTGATATATTTGTTAGGTTTTTTTTTCATTAGTCCTTCTCCTCCCTAAGGTTTATAGCCTGTTCTCTTTTTTTTTTAAGATTTTATTTGTTTATTTTTAGACAAAGGGGAAGGGAGGGAGAAAGATAGGGAGAGAAATATCACTGTGTGGTTGCCTCACATGCACCCCCTACTGGGGACCTGGTCTGCAACCCAGGCATGTGCCCTGACTGGGAATCTAACTGGCAACCCTTTGGTTTATAGGCTGGTGCTCAATCCACTGAGCCACACCAGCCAGGGCTATAGCCTATTCTTAGCTCAAGATAAAATAACTATTTTTCCTTAATAACCAGTCTATTTGTGGTTATTTTCCTTTAGATAATGCTATTTTAAGTTCCCTTTGTTTAAAAGCGGACCCAGAATCACCCCGAAACAGGAGACTCCCTTGCTGCGGGATGGCACTCCCGTAACAGGGAAGCGGCTGCCCAGGGTCTAGCCTTTGAGGCTTCAGCCTCTGCTTCCCTTTTCAGTGGCCCGTAATCTTGGTGATGTCCTCTTTCATGTTGGCGTGGCGCTCTAGCTGTGTAAGCATCCAGACAGGTTTTGTTGTGTTTTTCTTCCCCCATCACTGAGGAAGCAGAGTTCTTTCTGGTTGGATATCTGGTCCATTACTCAGTTCTAAGTTGAAACCGCTCTTGTCAAAGTTATTAAATCTTGGGTCAAGTGACTTTCCAGATTTTTCAATGAATCTGTATTAAGTGAATGTTTGGATTTGTTCCAGGACCTTTTGTAGTTTTCTGTGCTATTCACATAGGGAGATTATTATATAAGGGGTTGCTTATTGCTTCCTTAAGTATGGCAGTGAGGAAACACCATTTCTTACAGCTTTGTGGCTTACACTCTTATCTCTTTCAATTTCTTTATGTTCTCTGCCTTGAATTTTCTGCAGAATAGCCTCTTAGAGCCACCACTTAAGCTTTCTAGCTTTCTTATTACACTTTCTCCCTTTGTCCTTCACACTGCTGCTAGATTAAAAAGATACATAAGTACAGATTTGGCCACGGCACTTCCCCTCAAGACAGGATAAAGCCCAAGCTTCTTAAATGGTGTACAAGGTCATTCATGATCTGCTCATGCTCACCCCTGCCTTCATTCTAGAAGTAAATACTGAACTATTTATAGTCCACCAATCATGTTGTTTTCTACTCAAGGCTTTTGCCCTCGGTATTTTCACTCTCTCCCTCCCTCTCCCCTCAAATTAATGCCTCTTGTCTTTCAAGTCTTAATTCAGGTGACAGCATCCCTCAGCAGTGCTGACACCTTGCCGCCCCTAGGCCGGAGACGTTCTGTTTCCTGGGGGCTGCCCTGGCATTCTCAGCTGACCCACACTCAGCCTGTGCTCTGATTCTGTTGAGGTCCTGAGGTTATCTGTTTGTGATTCCTCTCGCACTTGAATGTGGTTTCTTACAGGAGGAAGCCTGTCTTGTTTTTGTGTCCCTAGTACTTAGCTCAGGGCATTTGATAAATGTTTGCTGAACTAAATTTAGGGTGGGTCAACAAGGTCAAATCAGGCAGAAATATGTCTTTTTACATCATTTTCAGTTCATTACAATGTTGGCATATATATGACTTACAATTTGTTTTTATATAGGAGGGGCAAACCCATTACAGTTTGATCAGTATTATTTGTAAAATTTTTATTTCAACCTGCTCTTCATATATTTAAGAAAACCTTACATGTCACCTGGGAATGAGCGTTACTGTGACCCTTGAGGATTGCTGTGCCCCTCTAGTGACTTTTCCCAGGAAAAACAAGAATGACTCCAGTGGAGACATTTTGTAAATGGCATTGTGCCACAAAAAGATTTGCCACAGTTCTATATTCATTTCTTAAATTAAATTTTAATATTTGATTAATGATTTGTTTTACTCTTAAATTTTTTCATCAACAGGCTAAAAATACCTCCTGATTGCACAACTGAATTAAATCATCATGCATATTTGTTTCTCCAAAGTACTTTTGACAAGCATGATTTGGTAAGCTTATAGCTGCAGTTTCCTTGGTAAATATTTTTCAGTGAGCATTTAATAACTGTGTTCCCTTAGCTGTGGGGCACTCATTTCACAGAGCCAAAAAATGCATATACTCTCTTAGGTTAAACTAGCAAAAATACTTTCTTTTATTTACTTACTTTTACTTTTTCAAGATGAAAAAGTCTGGTTTCTATGGACTCTTCTATAAGTTTTCTTATATACATGTAAGAAATTTTCTTGATAAAATGTAAAATTTCTTTTCATGTGTTAGTTTTTAGAAGCATAGCTTTACTAGACTAGGGGGCTTTTGTATTTGGGAATTCCTGTCTTAGATATCTAAACGTTGTGTGCCCTTCCTTGTGTGTCTTTAGGATAGAGACTGTGCTTTGTCACCTGATGAGCTCAAAGACTTGTTTAAAGTTTTCCCTTACATACCGTGGGGGCCAGACGTGAATAACACAGTTTGCACCAATGAGAAAGGCTGGATAACCTACCAGGGGTTCCTCTCCCAGTGGACGTGAGTACAGAGCTCACCTGCTTCCCCTGAAGTTACCACGAGTTTAGAAGTACAGTGCATTACATTAATCGTTGGCAAGTTTTTCCGATCTTACAAGTGCTTCAGTTATAATAAGCAGGATTTGTAGTGCTGCTATCTCTGAGATGAACTTTAGATGTTCTAGAAATTTATCAGGGAGGGATCTGTTTGCTTTTGAATGATGTACAGGGAAACAGTCATACGTCTTACATCAAAGATGAGCTACATTTTAATATATTTTTGATTAAGGGAATTGGAAACGTTATTGCTGCTGCACAGTTCTTACACCTTCAGAATGTGGGAGAGGGTGTTCTACTTGACACTGGAGACTTAATTTAAGGGTTTTTTCTTGTTTGTTTTTAATGTAATCTTAGTGAGGGTTTGTCTGCAGTCTGGGTACAGCATAGTTGCTGTTGTATCTAGGGTGCTAAGAAAATCCTCTGGTCATGTATGATGGCATAATTACGTTAGTCTTGGTGAGACTAACTTTTTGAATGCCAGAATCTATTCTTTTTCAAATCATAAAAAAAAAACTAACTGATTTCTAGTACCTTTCTGTTATTTTTGCTACTTAACACAAACCTTTTCAGATTTAATTATCATTAAGTTCTCAGCTAGCCATTAGTTGCAGTATACTGTGTTTGCATTGGCCAAAAAGTCTGTAAGGTTTTTTCCTGTAAAACAAAAGACACATTCTTCATTTCCACCAATAGCTTTATTGATGTGGATATTTTGAGTATGTTGGCTATCTCCCATGTGGTGTAACGTTGATTGTTTTCAATTAGTGTCTCGATTTGATCATTATCAATTTCAAGTGGTCTACCCAACCATGGAGCATTTTCCAGTGAGAAATCTATAGCATGAAATTTCACAAACCACTTTTGACACATTTGATCAGTCACAGCACCTTTTCCATGCACTGTACAAAACTTTTGGTTTGCATTTTTATCTTTCTTGAAATAATAAAGCTTAACATACTGAAAATTGCTTATTTTCTTTCATCTTTAATATTAAAATGCCTACAAAGAAGTTCACCAATTTGATCTTCTTTTTTTGCATGCTGATATGACAGCTGTTACAAATACAATCTAACAAAATTGTTTTGAATGACATTGAAGACAACTATAAATGCTACTAGGGCCATCTTATGGAAAAATTCTAAACTTTTTGGCCAACCCTAACTTGGGAAGCAGATTATATAAAAAATCCCAGCTCTAGATTTTGCCAGCAGACACTGCTCATGTCCGTGGCCTTGCTTTCTCTGGGCAGGTGGAGCAGATGCAGGAATCCCTCCACTTCTCGGATTCTTCTCCCTTCTCCGTCCTAAGAACAACATTGTGGGAAAAACCGTGGTTGGGTGAATGGGGCATTACAGTAGTCTGATAAAACTTATCTGGGTCTGATGGTAAAATTATTTGAGCTACTGGAATTTTTTTTCTATACATGTTCATTGAGGAACTTCTCACATTTTAAACTCTTCTGTCTCCCAGGCTCACGACCTATTTAGACGTGCAGCGGTGCCTGGAGTACCTGGGCTACTTGGGCTATTCCATACTGACCGAGCAAGAGTCTCAGGCCTCCGCCGTTACAAGTGAGTGCCCAAGTACCGATCAGTAAAAAAAACTAGAAAAATTTTTAAGATTTTACTTTTTTATGTAAAAGAGTGAAAATAAACATGTCTTTGCTTGTTGTTCGTGTCTGCACTCTCATTTGTTTTCCTTGTGATTAGGTCATTTCCTTCGAGTTGAGATGCTTGATTTTACTGTTTGTCGAAAAAGAAAGAGTAGAAGTTTTACTTCCAGTTTACCCCTGAGGTCACTCCACTGATAAATCAGGGAGGGCCATGGGCATTCAAAGTATGGTTTGTCCTGTTTTAATTTTCTTTGAACATTAAAAACAATGCCAGTAACACAGGATCCTGGTACTGAACTGATAGTGCATATCTCAGCTTTGTTCCCTTTTCCACACTAGTCAGTTTTTCACGAATCTTGTCATTCTTGCCAAGCAGTGTCCTCCACTTAAAAGAAAACCCATGGGAATTGAAATAACACACTAGGGAACTGATATTTTGAAGAGCTTCTTATATCCTAATTGGTGAGGAAAAAATGCCATATCTTTCCTAATTGGTGAGGGGAAAATGCTGTATCTTACAGGAAGCTTCAGCGTAGGAAGACAACCAATATTAAATTGACAGAGCAAGTACCCTTTAACACTTAACTGACTAGACAGGGTTTAATTCAGCATCAGAGAGTAAGGAACTAATTGCTAGCCAGCGTGAGGTTTTTTTATGCAACAAAATACTGTGGACATCTTTCTGTATCACTAATTATACTTTTATACATCTTTAGCGCTAAATAATGCGTCATCATATGGATGCTTAGGTACATTGAATCTTTTAAGCTACAGCTTAAGGGCTCTTTATCTCAGGGAGAGATCCCATTGCTCTGCTTATACAGCATCGTTTTCTGGTTTGCCTGCCTCTTTTACAGATTTACATTTTAAAGGCCAGTGAACCCCAGAGTGCATATCCCTTTGCCATTTATAGATCCAAGAGAGTGCAGATTTGAGAGAGCATCTTTGAGTTTGTAACTTACGACGTACAAGTTACAAACTCAAAGATACGTACACACACAAAATCGATGAAATATAAGGTTGGCTTTATTTATTGTAATTTGAATTCATTTTTAGGATATCATTTTCCTTATGAAAGTATACTAATTTAATGATTAAATAAATTTCATTTGGTTACTGGAAGTTCATTTTACAGCCAGCTTTCAGAAATGAACCTTTTCCAGTGAGTGAGGCCTTTCTGTATTATATTTATTACTTTTTTAAAAGTGTATTTTAGTGATTATGCTATTATAGTTGTGCCATTTTTTTCCTCCCTTTTATCCCTCTCTGCCCAGTACCCCTATTCCTTCCAGCATTTCACCCCTCTTAGTTCATGTCCATGGGTCATACATACAAGATCTTTGGCTTCTCCATTTTCTGGACTGTTCTTAACCTCCTCCTGTCTATTTTCTGCCTACCCTTTATGCTTGTTATTCCCTGTACTTTTTCCCTCATCTTCCCCTCTCCCCCTCCCCACTGGTAACCCTCCATGTGATCTCTGTTTCTGCGACTCTGTTCCTGTTCTAGTTGTTTGCTTAGTTTGTGTGTTTGGTTTTTTTAGGCTTAGTTGTTGATAGTTGAGTTTGTTGTCATTTACTATTCATAGTTTTAATCTTCTTTTTCTTAGATAAGTCCCTTTAACATTTCATATAATAAGGGCTTGATGATGATGAACTCCTTTAACTTGACCTTGTCTGGAAAGCGCTTTATCTGCCCTTCCATTCTAAATTAAAGCTTTGCTGGATAGAGCAATCTTGGATGTAGGTCCTTGCGTTTCATGACTTGGAATACTTCTTTCCAGCCCCTTCTTGCCTGTAAGGTTTCTTTTCAGCTGATAGCCTTATGGGAACTCCTTTGTAGGTAACTGTCTCTTTTTCTCTTGCTGCTTTTAAGATTCTCTCCTTATCTTTAATCCTGAGTGACAATTATGATGTGTCTTGGTGTGTTCCTCCTTGGGTCCAATTTCTTGGGAATCTCTGAGCTTCCTGAACTTCCTGGAAGTCTATTTCCTCCACCAGATTGGGGAAGTTCTCCTTCATTATTTGTTCAGATAACTTTTCAATTTCTTGCTCTTCCTCTTCTCCTTCTGGCACCCCTGTGATTCGGATGTTGGAACGTTTAAAAGTTGTTCCGGAGGTTCCTAAGCCTCTCCTCATTTGGTTTAATGTTTATTTCTTCCTTTTGTTTCAAATAGTTTGTTTGAGTCCCTGTTTCCTTCCTTTCACTGTTGGTGCCCTGTATATTTTTCTTTATTTCACTTTGCATAGCCTTCACTTCTTCCTTTATTTTGCAGCTGTACTCAATCATTTCTCTGAGCATCCTGATAACCAGTGTTTCGAACTCTGCATGTGATAGGTTGGCTGTCTCCTTGTGGCTTAGTCCTTTTTCTGCAGTTTTGATCTGTTCTTTCATTTGGGCCATATTTTTTTGTGTTAGCACACCTGTTACGTTGTAAGCGGTGGAGCCTTAGTTATTCTCCAGGGTGGGGCAACCCAGTTTGCTGCACTGTGGCGCTATGTGGCGGGGGGTAGTGCTCAGAGAGGGAACAGTGCCACTTTGTTGACTCTCGCCATGCTTTCAGTCACTTCCCATACTACTCATTAGCAAATTGGGCCCTTCTGGTGCTGATTCCTGGGGGAGTGGGTTTATGTATGTTCTAGGACCCTGTGGGTCTCTCCAACGGACTCCCCTGTGAGACTGGCAGTATCTTCCACAGCCACAACCCCCACAGGTTTTTACTGCCAGAGGTTCTAAGGCCTTATCTTGCCTGTGCTGGAACCCTGGGTTGTGCAGTCTGTCCCGCTCCCCAGTTGTTCCCAGAATGTAGGACCACCCAGTTCACCAGAGAGGCCTCGCCCACCCAGTCTGCCAGCCACTGCCTTGCTGTGCATCCTCTCCGCCCCGGCTTCTGGTCTCCAACCCTCCTAAGCCTGGAAGAATGTTTCTTCTTTCTTCTTCTACCCCTTGGTTGTCAGACTTCCACGAAGTTAGATTTCCTGGCAGTTCTGGTTGTTTTTGTTTTTAAATTGGTTGTTATCCTTCTTTTGGTTGTGCAAGGAAGTAAAGCATGTCTGCCTGCGCACCCATCTTCTTTATTTAGTGCTTTCATTTCACACACATCTTGACTTTTGTACAGTATGTTTGTGTGTTTATTGATAAAAGTGGTTAAGTAGTAATACCCTATTATGCAGAAGGTAAAATGGAGGCTCAGTGAGTCTCAGTGGTACATAAGTAGGTTCTTTTTTTCTTTTTAGTAACAAGAGATAAAAAGATAGACCTTCAGAAAAAACAGACCCAAAGAAATGTGTTCAGGTGTAATGTGATTGGGATGAAAAACTGTGGAAAAAGTGGAGTTCTTCAGGCTCTTCTTGGAAGAAACTTGATGGTAAGAATTCTCAGAAATTTTTATACTTACAGGTTTACATATTTTTTATAGTCATTAACTTTATTAGATGATCACTAGAATTCAGTGACCTATGTATATTATTAGTACAATCTAAAGTGTAACAATAATCTTATTGAACTGGCTTTATACTTTGTTTTGTTTTGTTTTTTTACTCTTTATTTACTTCCAATATACTTTCTTTTTTATTCAATTTGTTGGGATGACATTGGTTAATAACATTATATAGCTTCCCAGTGCACGTTTCTATAATACGTCATCTGTATATTATATTATGCATTCATCATCCTACCTTTGTTTTTTTGATGATGTTAGCTATCATTTGCCCTTTTTTAAAGACGGCGTTTAGATGAGGATTGAATGAATACACATGTGAAAGCCCTAACAGTGCTTGGCATGAAGTAAATGTACAGTAAATGCTTCGACTTGAATACTGAAATCTAATTCTGACTACTGCTTCGAGGAAGGAGATTGACGTATTTCCAGATGAGTCTCATATCAGATGACATTACAGTGTAATGAGAATTGCCAGCAGGTGGCTCTGGAATACAATTTCAGTAATGGAGTTTGCTTCCTTTCCAGCCACTGCTTTCGCTTTGTGCTGAACAGATGCGTCTTTTGTCTTAGACCTTCAGAACTAAGAAACATAAAGTCCACTTCCCCTTCGTACTCATGAATAATACATAGTGTAGGGAAGAATGCCCTCTTATTATGACAGACCCGCAGGTATGTGTGTTGATGACCACGAGATACTGTAATATCTCACTGTAAACACTGGACATTTCGGTTGTTTTCAGAGGCAGAAGAAAATCCGTGACGACCATAAATCCTACTATGCGATTAACACTGTTTATGTGTACGGGCAAGAGAAATACTTGTTGGTAAGAAAGTCTATGGAATATAAAGATTATTAATTATTTGATATATTTTTAAAAGCCTCTTTGAAAACTAGTTAGGTTTGACTTAATAGCTGTACATGGAACTTTTGTGTGATTTTTTTTTTTTTTCACTGAAATTGATTTTAACTCCCTTGATGTGTTTGGTGATTACATGGGTGTAGCTGTACGTAAAATGCATGTATTTGTGTGCTTAGTTGTGTGTTATACTACAATAAGAAAGTTTTAAAAAGCCCTGGCTGGCGTAGCTCAGCGGATTGAGCGCGGGCTGCGAACCAAAGCATCGCAGGTTCGATTCCCAGTCAGGGCACATGCCTGGGTTGCAGGCCACGGCCCCCAGCAACCGCACATTGATGTTTCTCTCTCTCTCTTCTTCCTCCCTTCCCTCTCTAAAAATAAATAAATAAAATCTTTTTTAAAAAAGAAAGTAAAAAGAGAACTTTCTTCTTCTTGCACTTTTGTTTTTAAAAATTATCCTCTCCTCTTAATTAGAAATTAATATGAAAAACTTAGTGCAAGTGCTTGGTAATGTGTGTATGACCTGAATCGAACCTTGTCTATTTAGCAGGGAAGGGACATAGTTAACAAATGCGTGAGCCTAAGAAAAGGAGGGGAAGAAGGGCGACACTGAAAGGGGACTGTGAGACGCTGGGGAAGGAGAGCGTGGGTTGGCCAGTCACACTGTGCTGTGAACCCGAGCCCACCACCCATTAGCTCTGTCACCTCGAGCAAGTGGCTTGCTTCCTCTGAGCCTGAGTTTCTTACTGAGTTAGCTAGTCTGAGAGACTCCTGACAAGTGATACGTACTAGAAAAAGTCCATTCCCTCTCTTTTTCTTTTTGGAAATAATTTATTCTGCCAGACAAATGATCAGTTGAATTTTATATGTATTTTACTCTTTATGGTAAAAGTTTTGTCAGTTTCTTATTAAACCTAGTTTATCCCTATTCTCTTCCTACTGGTACTGCCTAGTGTGTGCTCAGTAAATATTGCTGACTGTTCGCTTTCCTGCCTTTATTCTTACATTATTCTTTGTAAATTGGCGTCTTTCATGTGTGAATGTGCACGCTGTATTCTGTTTCATTGGGAATACATTGAGTCACTTCTGACGCTGCACTTCCCCTTTCTTCTCCTCTACAGAGGCACTGCCTTATGTAACTCGGTACTGAGTTTCATCTTGTTGGATCGTCATATCATAGATGAGATATTTCTTAAGAAGTGTTATAGTTAACATTGAAAAAGTGTAGGCAATAAAGTAGAATAGGAAGACCACAGTGCAAAGAGTTCCTTGCTTTGTGTTTTTGATTGGTGGGAAGAAAAGGTGATGCAGAAAGAAGACAGGCTTGTAATCATATCTGTGTTCAATTTTTGGTCTAGTGATTTATTAGATGTGCTGTCTTAGGCAGTCGACTTAATCTTGTTAGCCCATCTTTCTATCTATAGAATGTAGAGAATGCAGGTGAAAGGCCTGCCCGGAGCACTTCAGTCACTCAGTAAACGGTAGCTTTTATAGACATTAATCACCTTGTTAAATCACAAAATCAGAAGCTACTTGTTTATCTGCACTTCCCACTTCTAAAAATGGCCTGAAAATTAATGCGTAACTAGTATTTTTTAAATTAGGAACAAGTTAAACAAGTAATTAAGCATCATGACTTTCATTATACATTGATATGATGATACTTGTTTCTCATTATCCTTTTGTTTTTACAGATGCATGATATTTCAGAATCGGAATTTCTAACGGAGGCTGAGATCATTTGTGATGTTGTGTGCTTGGTATATGATGTCAGTAACCCCAAATCCTTTGAATACTGTGCCAGGATTTTTAAGGTTTGTTTTTCTTTTGGTCTATAACTAACTTTAACTTTATAGGGAGTTTAATGGAATTGTAATGTGATGTTTTCTGACCAAGAAAATCATTCGTGGAGCTTTTCAAAAACACATGCATCTGTGTCCTGTTTCTAAGCGTTCTAGTTTCACTCTGATGTGGTGAGGCGCTGGACATTTGTGTTTTAAAAGCATCCTCTCCACATGGGACTCCGATGTGCATCCCTGGCATGAAGCTCTGTGTTAGTGGGAGCTCTTCTCGGCTGTTAGCAGTGCACGTGGGTTGTGTGTTGCCGTTTACATCAAGCATCATTATGGAGCAAGGGGGAAACCAGAGGCTTGAAAAGTTATTAGTCACTTTGAGCTAATCAATAAAAATCAGAGTAAAAAACTGTATGTTCCGCCTAATAATAACCCACAACCTTTGGACCAACTAAAGTAAAAAACTATGTGTTCAAAGGAATTTATTCTAGCATTGTTTTTAGGAGCAAAAAACTGGAAGTAATTCAAGTGTCTAAGAATAGAAGGATGCTTTACCAAATTAAGATAAAAGTAATCTACCCTGGCCAGGTAGTTCGGTGGGTTATAGTGTCGACCTGCTACACCAAGGTTATGGGCTCGGCTCCAGTCGGGGCACATACAAGAAGCAACCAATGTATGCATAAATGGGTGAACAAATTGTTGTTTTTCTCTGCCTCCCTCTCTTCCTCTCTCCCTCTCTTTCCTCCTCCCTCTTTCTTTCTAAAGTCATCAATCAATTTAAAAAAAAAACGATAAAATAATCCAGCGGACTATTAAGCAGCCATTAAAAATAATGGTTTTGAATTCTGAAAACATGGTAGATTCAGTATTATACATTTTTAAATGTTTATATCCAGCATGACTACAACTACATAAACATAGTATATAAATGCTTGTGCTTAACGACTAAAGGTAGTACAAAAATAGAATGCTCTACCCTGGCTGGTGTGGCTCAGTGGATTGAGTGTTGGCCTGTGAACCAAAAGGTTGCTGGTTCAATTACCAGTCGGGGCACAACCTGGGTTGTGGTCCAGACCCCCAGTAGGGGGCACACAAAAGGCAACCATTGATGTTTCTCTCCCTTTCTTTCTCCCTCCCTCCCCCTCTCTCTAGAAATAAATAAATAAAATCTGAAAAAAAAAAGAAAGTAGTATGTTATTTAGGGTAGAGGAATTGACATGCATTTTTTTTAGGTGGATTTCTTTTTATATCAAAATACTGTATGTTTTTAAGAAAAAAATTTTATTGAATCTGAAGAGCATTACAGGTTTATATTGTTACTGGCATTAGAAAAGTGGCCCTGGTCTTATGAGACTGACCTGACTACTGCCAGTCTTTGCCTCTTAGTTCACTTGCTCTTTGAAACTATTGACACTTTGCCTATCCAGAGAAAAGTTTTAGTACACATTTAATTAAACTGAGTGATTTTTGAACTTGTCATCAGATTTTGATTTCATTTTTTATTCCATAGCAACACTTTATGGACAGCAGAATACCTTGCTTAATCGTAGCTGCGAAGTCAGACCTGCATGAGGTTAAACAAGAGTATAGTATTTCACCTACTGATTTCTGCAGGAAACACAAAATGCCTCCACCACAAGCCTTCACTTGCAATACTGCTGATGCACCCAGTAAAGATATCTTTGTTAAATTGACAACAATGGCCATGTACCCGTAAGTACTTGCTCTGTCACCATTTTCATGTTGCATGGTCATAACATTGCATGCCATTACTAGTCATGAGGGTGGAATCTTTCTTTGTCACATAGAAGTTGTTCAGCAACAGAAAGAGACTTTGTAATGAGAAGGTACAAATTTGAGTAAATGCAAGTTTGGTTTGGGTGCCATAATATTATATAAACAGCACTTCTAACAGCATTTGTGTATTTTTGAGCAGGCTGTAACTATATTAATAGGATAGTACAATAAAACTCAGCCCCTCACCCAGCATTAAAAAAAAACAGTAGTCTTACTGCAGTAAAATGGGGTTGGCACATGTTGCTTTATGCTTATAAGGCATTTCCATGTGAAAAAGGTTCATTTTTATATTTTCATGTCAATTAATTGACCTTAAGTATGTGAAGGATTCTAAAATCTTTTACTAATTTAAATTATGGGCATGTTTGAGTTCAGGACCTAAGTCTTTTCTAAGTGCTGTGACGGTGGTTGGAATTGGAGTTTCTCCGTGTGAATGTCCCCATCGTGTGGTGCCGCAAGTGTCGTGCACATTTGCTGTGTATCTGCACACGCACGTGCACAAGCACAGAGCTGTGGCCGCCTCCACGGCTGCCTGGCTGCCTTAGCACTGCGTGGCTGCCCGTGGCCTTCTCCTCAGTGCTGTGCGTAAATTCTGTCTTGTAACAAGATAGTTTTTCAGGCAGTGCGTTTCTCAGGACTTTACAAGTTCATTCTATTTATGATTATGTTATTCTCTAAATTATTTTTCTTATGGAAACTACAGTATGAAATAGAGTAATCATACATTGCTATAAACTGAGGTTTTTCAGAAAGTTGTTAATTTGTTACAGATTTTTCGAGTCAAAGTTAACTTTACTGCTGTGTCATTGACTAATTAGTACTTTTGAAAATGCAGTAAACCCTTGAAATTCTATTTATGTTGGAAGACAGGCCATTTCTATTTCTATAACATAAGCACAACCTTATTTGTTACGTGTTTTACCTTTGCTTTAAAACTCTCATGTATGTTATCTACAGAGAGGATCATTACAGAGACAGACTCCCCCGAGGCACGGGCAACACTGATAGAATAGAGAATTTGAGGAAAATCTGGGTCTTTCTAAAAACTGCTTTGTAAGTTACTTTTTCCTTACGGCTTCGGTGGGATTTTGTTGATATTTTCTTATAAGTGAGCAAATCTCCTTTCTTGCCATAATTAACATTTAGTAATTAGTCAGAAACGCACTGCTTGGTCAGGCCTACTGCCTAACTGTATATTATGGTGTCTTTTTTTACTGTATAAATGCACTATTTTAATCTTGTGAACAACTGCAACTGTGTTTTTAGATCTGCATCTTGAAAACATTTTACTGCAATTTGTGTGTGTGTGTATGTGTGTATATATATATATGATAAATGTACATACTTGGATACTTATCCATATGGTTAATCCCAAACTCCTTCTCATGAAGCATCTCCCTGTTGCTAAGCATACTTTGCATCCCTCCTTTTGGTGGGTGGAGCCTGTATATGTTGAAGAGTCAGATTCAATTTATAAAATAACAGATGGATTCCAGTATGACAGCTGGCAGTGACTTAGTAGCAGTTACATGTTCATCATCACAAGTAAAGTTTTAAAAAGGAATGTCTTAAACCTGTAAGAGTTTTTTAATAAATTAATTCTTGTTTTTTTTATGTTGGGAACTAGGCATTATTGGGATGCTGTTAATCTCCACAACCATGCCACCTTGTGTTGTGGTCTCACCAGATCTTACAAGCTAAGCCAGTCGGAATGGGCCAGTCCTTTGACTGAGAAGCCTCTAAAAAATGTTCAGGTGTTGCAGGAAGTGATGGCATTGATGCATCAGGTGGCGCTCTTCTGAGGGGGTTCTGCGCCAGTGCCTCTTCAGGGGTGGTGTGGCGGCTTTGTATGTCTGCGTGGCTCTGACCACTGAGCAGTCATTGGAGACCCCTGCTTCGGGTGCTAGCGCAGAGGTGGAACGGGTGGCCCCATGTGCCTGTACCGACTAGTGCAACTCCACTCAACCAGAAAGGAGTCCGAAAGCTTCCCTAAATTTCATGCCTGATACCAATTGGATCCATTGTTGATTTTTACATTCTCACCCAGAGTTCCATGCTGTCATCCTTAGCTACTCTGTTTTAGTAGCAGATGAAATTAACCCTATATTTTGTTCAAGATGAAGCCCTTTGATTTCCTTTGGGAACCAGAGTGCTTGATAATTTAAAACAGTGTTCATATCTCATCAGGGTTGAATATACCCATCTTTTGGCTTTTTTGTGTATTTGTCACTCTTCTCCTTCCTGGTTCTCAGGCATGTGTGTATGCTGAGGGAGGAGGAGGAAGGGCTGGTTATTTAAATGTTAGCAAACTTGTCCATTTGGTGGGTGGTACGGCTTACTCAGTTTTCCTTTTCATTAATTTAGATGAGGGTGCCATCTATTGCTGTGCATATTTATTCCACTATAACTCTTGGAATAATAATTCTAGCCCCCCTTGTCTTTAGATTTCCCATAGGGAGGGAGGAGGGAGCTGTGGCTGTTGACTTTATTTTTGATATATGTGGAATTCTGCACAACTTTAGCATGCCCCACACTATCCTTTTCCTTAGTGTTGCTTATGCCTAAGCCTTTTTTTTTAAAGTTGGCACACCCTGACTTGTGCCGTATTTGTAAGTAAGAACTCAACTCCTGTCCTTCTGTGTGTTTTCGCAGCCATGCCCGGTTACGCTGTATGTGCACCTGCAACAGGTGTACATTTTGCATCTGTCAGAACTTCCTCAACTCAGACTTGCTGCAATCTGTAAAGAACAAAATCTTCACTGCAGTTCTTAACAGGTTCTTAACTTTATTTACTGGGTACCAGGCATTCTGTTAAAATACAAAAGGAAACAGTGGATAACTATTTATTATATAGATACTCACTACAAACACAACAAGCTGACTGATGCCCAGCTGCCTTCCACTAGAATTCTCACTGTGGTGACATGTTCAGAATTGGAATCATTCTTAATAATGTCTTCGAATTAATATATATGTTTAGGGGACTGTGAGAGTTTAGGTGTTCTTTTTTTCATTAAGGGAGTTAAAGTATCTTTCGTATTAGAGGTTAATATGTATAAGATTAAAATCTTTTGGCTGAGAGTTGTAGAAATAGATTAGGACATTTGTAGTAAGGAAAAGACACATTGATCCCATATGTTATACTGTATTTAGCTTACACTCGAATAATACCACTTACTAAAACCATACTAATGTGAACAATATCTTGGGTTTGAAAAAATTATCTATCGTAAGAACCTGGAATATTTACTTGAAAGAGCATGGTTTCTGGAAATGAGGATAATAACCAACTTGAAGGATTCAAAGGAATATGGAAAAGAAAAAAGATCTATAGTACTAGTTTTTGAGGTCTTTATAATTGAGTCCAAAATATGACATATGCCTAGAAAGTAATATGCTTTGATAAAAGAAAGAAAAAAAAGGATATATACATTCCCTCAAAGCAATGAACTTGGGAGGTTATATTCTTATTTTGGTAATGCTACCTTAGTTCAAATTGATTTTATATTTTGGGAGCAATCAAGAGCCTGTGTAATATTAATTTTCTATCTAATGTCAAATTTTTTATGTACCTAAGGATGAATTAGGATTTTGAAATCATTCCAATGTCATTGTCATCTGGGCTTGATTAATATGGTAGATGTGGCTGTGACACAGTGAGACTGTGTCTCATGTGAGCCAGAAACGGACTCTGAAAGCTTTCTGAACGAGTCTTGGTGAGGTTGGAGCACTAGCAGCTCTGGAATGAGAATGCAGCCGTCTCAGGTGACTGCTTTGAAGGGATTACCACCCTCATTTGGTGGTAAAGTTCTGCCTCTGTCCTCTGAATGACGTCTCATAAAGCAGTCAGACAGATTTTCCCACCACGACTGTGAAAAACTGCGGGCTAGTTCAAACCAAACAACGTGCAGGAGCTCTGATTCGGAAATGGTAGAGTTGGAGGAGATTCTAAAACCCTTCTGGCCTGACTTCCTGTTGGAATGCTTTTCTGAGAGACTGCTGTTTATCTGCTGGTGGCTTTCCTCGTTGGAGAGGGCTTTTGCTTTGTTTTTTTTTTTTTTTTTTTTTTTTTTTACTAAAATGATTTCCCTATAACTTTCTTTCCTTTAGTTTTAGTTCTGCCCTTTAGAACAACACACGACTATTCTACTCCCTCTTCAACATAGCAATCCTTCAGACATTTGAAGACGGCCATCATGCCTCCCCTAACTTTCTCTTCTCCAGGTAGAACATTCCCATTTCCTTCAGCCTTTCCTTTACTTAGACGTTTTAGTGACTTCATCACTCCTGGTTGTCCTCATCTCAAAGCCCCTTAGGTTTTTTGGGTTTGGGTGTTTTTTTTTGTTTTTTTTTTTTTTGTATTTTATTTATTTTTAGAGAAAGGGGAAGGGAGGGAGAAAGAGAGGGAGAAAAATATTGATGTTTGAGAGAAACACCCGTCAGCTGCCTCTTGCAGTCCCCCCACCCAGGGACCTGGCTCGCAACCCAGGCATGTGCCCTGACTGGGAATCAAACCAGGGACCTTTCTGTTCGTAGGCCGGTTGATGCTCAGTCCACTGAGCCACGCCAGCCAGGGCAAAGCCCCTTAGGTTTTTAGGTTTTTGAAAGGTGCCACTGTAAATGGAGATCGGTGCTCCAGGTGTGATCTGACTTGTGTCCCACAGTTAGGACAGCACCTGTCTACTGCGTGCCTTAACGTTGAGCAGTCCCAGCTCACTGTTGATGCACATTAATCTTGGGGTTCACTGAAGCCAGATATTTTTCCGCTGAAGTGCTATTGAGACAGTGTCTCCTCTCTAAGTATGTATTTGCCATTTTTAGTTAACTCTCTGAATCTAATTGCAGATACATATGTATCTCTATTAAATGTCATATTCTTTTTGATCCATTTGTTCTCAGCCATTTCAAACATCATTTTTATCATTTGTCCCATTATATATCTCTCTCAGCACTATGTTACTTGCAGATTTGGTAGATATGTCTTTTTAATGTTTCCAGTAGTTAATCAAAAAATATTGTTGAATTCCCAGAGATTGGAGAGAGAGCGTGCACGCTAAAGCAAGCAGCCCTGTAGCACTCCACTGGAGAGCTCTTCCCAGTGACTAAGGTTCACAGTTCTTTGGGAAGGATTACTCTGTCACTCCAAAATATTTTATTATCCAGTCCATATTTTGTCTTCTGAAAGATTTTGTGGAGGGCTTTAAAAACATCATTATATAATTTCTACCACATTCCTTCTGTCTACCAGCAAAGTAATTTTATCTAAATAGGAAGTGACTCTTTGGAGTCTTATTCTTGGTGAACCCGCCTTGGCACCTAGTAATTGCTGATCACAGGCCATCTATTTTCTTTATTCTAGAAACTCTTGATTGTGCAGAATTGCAGGTTGATTTATTGTCAGCATCTTAATGACAATTTTATTCTTAGATCGGTTTAATCAGCTTCCGAGTGAAATAGGTCAGGCATGCATTACTGGATGAGCTTGCTGATAGTACATTGCTCTGTACAGTGATCCTTGAAGAGAGATCAGTACATTTTGTCCTACGTACTTATAAACTAGAAGAAATTGAGTGGTCATGTTACGACATATCACTGACACCTGGTAGTCAGGCATGGAAGGAATGAAAAGGATGGGGAAGGACACCAGTGTACCTCTCAAAGAACTCCTTCCTGACCACTGTAGCATTTCAGTAATTTATTATAGAAGCACAGTAGGAATTTAAAGTTGTATGCCGAAGTTTCTTCTGGTCACAAAAGGATGCATGTAAGGCTGGTGGGGGTGGAGGCCCAAATTAATGCCTGTGGGTCTGGATGGGTAACGCGAGTGAGTGAAGGCGGCCGAGCGCGCGAGATGGGGGGGCTGTGGCGGCCCTGTCTGAAAGAGGGCCCACAGCTCAGCTCCGCCCACCGGGGTTTCTCTAAGCTTTGTTTATGTTTTCAGTGATCTTGGTCCCATGTTGTCGCCAGGTCTTCTGATTCTATGAGACTAGAAGTCAGGATTTGTACATGAAATTTCCTGATATTTAAATAATAGCAATTAAATTTCAGAAGTACTAATTAGAGCATACAATACATGTTTATAGCCCACCAGTTCACAACCTCAGTCCTAAGCTATAGCTTAGAGTTGTAAAATGGAGACACACAGACACAAAAATGCACCTAAGGGATGAGAATCTCTCCCACCCGCCCCTCCTCTTCGTTTTACCCCTTGCTCGTGAAAAATCTGAAAAAGTTACAGGGCGACGAGGTGAGAGTGGAATCACCTTATCCTAGTCTTTCTCAGGTCTTGGTAACCTCCGGTGGTTGGTCACCATTGGTTTGCCGTGCTAAATATGTCTTAATGTTACAGAAACAGAAAGGACTGATTGCATACAAGTCATTTAAGAATTTTTCACTGTGATTCGGTAAGGATTCTCTCTCAACACTATGTCTTAAGTCTTTGGTCTTTAGAAATCTGCCATGCCTGATATTTGATTAGAACTGTAAAGAGCAGTTTTAAAAATTTTACTGAAGCTGAAAATCTCATCAAATGTCTGCAAAGAAATCGATAGACAGATACTGATACATACATGCTGGTCTCGAATTAGTGCATTGTTTCAGTGCACACGCGAAAATGCCGGTAGCTGAACTAGGAGTTACTTCCAGAGATTACGCATGTCCCAGGACCGGTTTCCCTGAGCCACACACCCCACCTTGATTTACTGATGTAAACACCTAAGTGCCTGCTTTGGATAGGATCTGCGTTGAGCTGGGGCAAAATTTGAGGATGAAGAGGATAATGGACTTATCTTTAAGTATCTTTCTAGATACTATGTTGTTAAATTTTTTTTCTTTAAACTTTAATTATATTTTCAGTGATCTTGGTCCCAGGCTGAAAAAGGAAGTACTTACAACCTGACAACGAGAGAATTTAAGCCTATTAATTTATACTTAGGCAATTTTAATACATTCATTTCTGAAATCATCCATTTTTTCCCTAGCTATGTGTCTTTGACCAGAAAAGATTGTCTTTTTTTTTTTTTTAAGTTTATTTACTGGCAATACAGATTTTAAGCAGAAAGTAGTAATATTTTTTCCAATTTAATTGAATGTATATTGATTTCAAAGTATGAGAGAAGGTGCACACTCCCTCTCGGGAGCAGCCGGCGCCATTCTCTTTCCCTTCTCCCCCGACTTCTTTCTCCACAAGCAGGCATCTCCTCGCCTCTAAAGCAATGGGCAGCTGGCAGCTTGTCTCAGACTAATCCCCCGACCCTGTCCCCAAAGCCCCCTTTTCTCTGACTCCCAGTGAGCTCAGGCAGCCCAGCCAGGCTCTCCTGTTGCTGCTTCTGTGCTGATTCCTTCCTTGGTTCACTGTCCCCAGCTTTAATAGATGTTTCCTCACCTGGACATCTGGGTTGTGACATCTTTCCTACAGCAAGTCAAGAACCTACACACTACAGCTGGCCTTAGGCAGACCCGCTTAAGGCCAGATCCCTGTCTGGTAACAAAAAAAAAAAATATGAAAGAAGCATGAAACTATGCATCTGACATATAACTTTGGTAATTATGGTCTCCCCCTCCAGATCTGAATAGGTTTATGTTTTTCTTTAGAATAACTTATGAATACCTGGAATTATTTGAATTTAAATACATGTGGAGGATGATTGATGTGGTCAGATGATTTTGATGTTTGGCAGTGCTTTCATTTCAAATAGGATAAACCATGTTCCTGGGGAAATACCTTTTCATTATATTTTTATTCTTAATATAGTCTTAAATTATCTTTTTGATGTGAAATTGTTAAAATGGTTAGGAGTGAGCTTGATTGTTGGTTTGAACTACCCAGGATTTCCATTTATTAAGTATTTGTTTTTCTGACTTCAGAAGCACTCCTATTTTTCATGAAGATGTTACTGTACTGTAGTGGGCCGTGAACTTCAATTTGTCCCTTCCTTCCCTTCCTTTAGGTGTTCATTCTCACTGGTTTGTCTCTGCCCCGAGTCATTTTTTTACCTCCTTTCAGTCCCTTTATCAGCTAGTTTTCTGTGTATAATCCAATCCTCCTAACCTATAAATCAGTCAGAGCTGTTTATTTTACAGTTTATTATTTTGGTATGACTTTCTTTGATGTTTATTTTGGTTTTAGGATTTCTTTTATTCAATGTTATTATTTGCATTAGCCATATAAATTATTTGTTCATGTTACTCCTTAAGTTTGGTAACCGCATTTTACTTCCAAAACCAAGGGCATAGTTCGCACTGACATAGTTGTCACACCCATTGCATCTTTCACCCTGGTTCTAATGTATTTTGTAAGTTGATTGTATGTGACATTGAAGCCATTTGTCATTGACTTACTTAATTTGCCCATATTGCTTTAATAGTCACCTAAGCTCTTTTACACAATTTAAAATCATGTTACTTAATAGAAGAGCCCCCACCCTTTTTTTTTTTTTTTAAGAAAGGATTTTACTGCTGTCATACCAAAATAAACTATCTCTTCATAGGATTGCTTTAGGAAAAGGGTAGGTTACTACAGATCTTAATGCTACAGAGATTCTGTTCAGAATGGAAGAATTCTTGGGATATTACGTTGCCGTAAAACACTGTGTGCGAGGAAGTCTGTCCTGTGTTGTTTCACATGGAACTTCTGTATTCCTTCTCTGAATTTGGGTACATAGTGACAAGTTTAAAATTATACAAGAGATTATGTTACAGGTTCTCATTAAGTAAGCTACTGCTGCTGCTTATAATTTAAAATATTTTTGCCATTTGGTTAATATATTAAAGGTCACACAAGGTGGAGTTGGCTTACCCTGACCTTTAAGTATCACTAGTTATCATTTAGATGTTATGTTTCCCATGGCATATTTCCTGTGTACCTATGATCATCCAAACTTTTATTCTTCTAATGCTTGCTGAAGCATTTTTTTGACATTGATGCACACCCGTGTCCTTTTCCAAGGTATGTTGTTATTCAGGCATGCTCAGTTAACAGCTTTCTTACGATTTTTGTGTTGTAATTCATCTTTCTTGGATACTATATTTTGATTTCTCAACCTGTTTTGAGAGATATCTTAATAGAATATTCATACCTACTAGTTCAATTAGGAAAATTGTCATTATTAAAATTGTTATTAGCAGTAAAGACATCTTTATTAGAAATTTTAACAAATTACTTTGCCAGGCAGAAGCATTGAGGGGAATAAAAGCAGAGAGATTTAAAGTTCTTTTTTAAAAAAGTGAGTTATTGCCCTGGTCAGGTGACTCAGCTGGTTGGAACGTGGTCCCATACATCTAAAGGCTATGGGCTCGATGTCCAGTCAGGGCACATACCTAGGTTGCAGGTTCGATCCCTGGTCAGGGCTTGTACAGGAGGCAGCTAATCGATGTTTTTCTCTACCCCCTCACCCCTGTCTCTTTCCCTGACTCTTGTGCTCCCTCCTCCCCCTTCCTCTGTCTCTAAAATCCATAAAAACATATCCTCGGGTGAGGATTTTTTTTTAAGGGAGTTATTAAAAGTATAAAACTACAGTTTGGTTGACCTCAGTACAATTTTCAAGTTGACATGTGTAATTGAAATAGCAAAAAGCTATGTATGATGTCTGTGAGCCCTAGTAACTTTAGGGTACATATTATATAGGCTCTTTCAGAGTATTAATTTAAAACTCCATACCTGAGGTACATATGTGAACAGAATTATAAAATTAGAAGATCATTCATATTAGTGCATTGGTACACCTCTTTGTTATGTTTGGAATGGATAAAATGAGTGAGAAAAATGAAAAATGGGAAATTCACATTTATTTCTGACAAGCTGTATGGGAGGGCTGATAAAAATGGGTCGAACTACTCTTTCTACAATCTTGGCTTTGTTGCTCTTGAGTATGTTCTACTATACTTTTCTTTACTTCTGCATAATAGCCTGCAGCCTAAACAAGGTTAATTGACACCTGTATGTCACTGAATTCTTCCCCTTTCTGACATTCTAATTTTTGCAGACTTGTAGATCTCTTTAATATAGTTTCCATATCCCAGATATATAATGTCCTGTGACACATTATTTTTAAAAAATTAAAAGTGACCTGGCTGGTGTAGCTCGGTGGATTGAATGTGGGCCTGCAAACCAAAGGGTCGCAGGTTCGTTTCCCAGTCAGGGCACATGCCTGAGTTGCAGCTCAAGTCCCCACTAGGGGGCACATGGAGGCAACCACACATTGACGTCTCCCTCTCCCTCCCCCGCTTTCTAAAAATAAATAAATAAAATCTTTTAAGAGGATTAAAAATACCTATTTAGGAATAGCTAGAATGGGTTTAATGCTGTTGAGCACTTTAGGATATGATTATTTTGTGTTTCTAAATACTGCAATTGATACATTCCCTTTACTTCTTATTGATTAAAAGCATTGAACCAATAAAGATTTTGGGTCATGTTCTTATATTCAGTGTAAATTGTAGAGTTAATCAAAAAGCATCTTCTATGCCTTCTTTAAGGCACTCTGTGCAAAAGTACATGGGAATTTTGGTCACTCTGTTATATGCCTGGGGTGACTATTCACAAGCACAGTTTTTTCTTTCAATCCTCACCTAAGGGTATGTTCATTGATGAGAGAGAGAAACATCAATTAGTTGCCTATCGTATGTGCCCCGACTGGGGATCGAACCCACAACCCTTTGGTGCACGAGATGACACTCCAACTAACTGAGCCATCTGGCCAGGACACAAACACAATTCTTACTCTTTATTGCCTGAATTTTGAAACATGTCCTCTCTCTACCTTATTAAGTGGCAGCCTCAGTAATACCCAAGTCCAAACTTGGTTATTATTAAGGGTATGTTAATCTTCTCTCACACCTGTGTAGGGAAAAGACCTTTTATAAGTTTTGGTTGTATTTTGTTTTTTTAAAGATTTTTATTTATTTTGAGACAGAAGGAAAGGGAGGAAGATGCAGAGAGGAACACCAGTGTGTGAGATAAGCATCGATTGGCTGCTGCCACCCCACCCCCACCCCGAACGGGGAACCCAGCCTGCAACCCAGGCTTGTGCCCTGACTGGGAGTCGAACTGGCGGCCTCTCAGCTTGCAGGACAATGCCCTGCCCACTGAGCTACACCAGTCAGGGCTACGTAATGGTTTTTAAAACATATAAAATTATATAAATTATTTTGCAGCTGTGTAAGAAATACATAGAAAAAGTCTAAAAAGAAATAGCCCAAATTTTAATTATTTGTTTTAGGTGAGTTAGGATGGTAGGTGATTTTTTCTTTTATTCTGCACATATCTTACAATGAGCATATGAGTATTACCTTTATAATACTTAAAACTTTAAGAAGAAATAAAGAGTATGCGATAAGATATTACAATTTAATGTAAGATGATATTTTATGTGTCATTTTGAAAGGATTATGATTTTGAATTGTGGGAGAATTATTTTTGCTTGAATTTAGAAATGAATCAGGAAGCATATTTATAAACTGTTGCTCTGCTTCTACTTGAGACCTAAAATGACAGCAGTGACTCGGTTCCTAGCAGGTGTGGAACACAACTAAGACGACCCTGTTTCTCCTCAGGCGCTCAACCAGCCCAGCAGTGGCCACAGCGCCACCCATCACAGACCTTTCTCTTCCGTAAATAGAACCTAGTTAGTGCTGCTTTTAAACGCCCCTGGTAAAGGCATAAAATAGTTCTCTGAGTAGCTTTCCGGTCTAGAAGAGTGGTTTTCCATGTCTAACAGTGCCTGAAACAACTCCTCTGACATCGACGGCATTATTAAATGTATTTTCTGAGTCACAGTTGTCTTAACTGTTTAGGTATCTCTGAGCATGTCTCTAGATTGTTTGTCTTATATAAATACGAACTGCTGTTTTGCCTGTTGAAGACTCTACTACACCTCGGGGAATATAATTACTGTCTTGAGATGCAAAAGAAAACTAAGCAATAAAGTCAGTCAGAATACATTATTTTTTCTGAACAGTAATACTTTCTTAAAATACAACAAAGGGAGCTGTGTGCAGCAGATTTCGTACTTGAATATATATGAGAAATTATTTTGACTGATTTTAATGTGATTACAGCTAGCTTTAATCCTAATCCCTTTCTTTCCCCAAGTAAAAAATAAATAAATGTAAAAAAGTTTTTAAAAAGTCCTCCATCAGTGAAAATGTACAAAAGTCACATAGAAGCCAAAGCTTGAAGTAAAAGCTCTGATGCACTTTCAACCTGCCTTCCCACGGCCAGTTCTGCACATCCTAATTGCCTTGGAGTGGTGAGCTTTGCAACCCTGGTTCTGGGTTCCTAACAGTCTCTGAGTTTGGGCTGTTGGACTCAGTTTTTCGTGGATGTGTTTTGTAGTTTTTGGTACTCTGAACTTAGAAGCATCTATAAGCTTCGTGACTAATAATTGTCAGTCTCATTTTGAACAAATACAGTCACCACATACCGGCAGGTACCACTTAGGGTATTGCTTTCAGCGCTTCCCTCGCTTAGCATTTTGGAATGCTCAGACCAGCCTTGAGGGATATGTAGAGAATGTATATTGCAGCCTTAGGTTGCCTTGCCTGTATGCAACTGTTTTAAAGAGTACATATAGATAGATTTTTCTTTAGGTTTTGCAGTTTGCAATAGAATACATTTATTTTAAATATAGAAAGTGTGAGATGCATCAAAAAGGGTGGCAACTCCGTTTCCGTGTGGGCTGTTTAGTTGAGAGACGTTATTTTCAGTCCCCTTCTTTTGTGAGCTCTGTTGTGAACTGCAAACTGTGTGCATGTGTACAAAAGGTTAAGAGCCCAGGTAGCGGAGTGGGGTGCCATGCTGTTAGCAGACGACGAAGGCAGTATTACTCACCAGGTGCACGCCGTCAGCTCTGTTGAAGATTCCATCTTCATGGAGTCATCTCATGGTCCGCTTTTTCTTGAAGCCAGGTAACATTGCCCACAAACAATGGGTTGGCCTTGTTGCAGTTTTTCCAACTGGAAAAACTAAAACCTAAGTATAAATAAATAAATAAATAAATAAATAAATAAATAAATAAATAAAGCATTGCCTGCTGAGATAACTAATTCACAAGGTGGAATGAATTTGCGCTATCAGTTTGCTTTGTAAAATAATAAAATAATAATTGTTATGTAAGGAGTGTTTTTTTCTCTCTCTAATAGAAACGGGGGAGGATAAGCAATCGGAGTGTGTTGCTTTGCCAGGGTGATGAGCATGGGGCGCTCTGGGTTGTTTCATAGTCTCGTTTCTAGGGATGCACAGATTGCACTTGGTGGTAACTAATCTGATTGTTCACTCTTTGACTGTTACTGAGGCAAAGTAGTTTTGCACAATCTGTATTTTTGGCTCTTAACTCTTTTGCATATGTCAGTGTCTTGGTCTTTTAATGATGTCTGACTTTCGCTTCAGATCTGTTTGTTAAACTTAGTTGTCAGATAACCTGAACTAGACAGTCTCTCTAAGCTCTGAATTCTGTAACTTTACTACCTCCCCTCGGCTGTGTTCACCTAACTAAAACTTCAGTGTCCTTGAATAAAATGCTCCAGCCTTTGCTTTAAAGCTTTATCCTCTTCATGGTAAGCTGTCATACTTGAGACTCTTGAGGTGCTTAGCTGTGTTATTAACTGAGCATGCTCACAAACTCGGTTTGTGATACAGGCTGTCCCTGTTCTTGTCATGCATAACATGGCTTTCTTTTTTTTACGTCATTTACTTTTCAGTCCATCATGTTACATCATGTCCTTTAGTTGTTACATTGTCACTGCCTGTCTAATACCAGGGTTGGTTTGTTAGTTAGTTTGTTTGTTTTCCTTTCTTTAATTAGCAATAACCAAATTAATGCAAACTGCTAAATCCTACCCAACCCCTTTGGTATTATTTTGGTAAATTTTTATGGGGCTCAATATTTCCAAAGTTGACTTTAAGCATTGCTCTTAGAAGAAAGTATTGTCACTTGTCACTTAACTGCTTACGAGATAGCTTTCAGTTCCTGGGGACTCAAGAAAGCACATTAAGTTCCATGAAGTTGACTCTCCAAATAGTGAGATCCCCATCTTCCCTTTATCGTGAATGACCGTGGTGGTACTGCAAAGTGGCACATTGATTCGTCTGAGTCCTCCATTTCCCGTGTGAAGAAAACATATAAAAACTTAGATGTCGTTTACTCCCAAGTAGTAGTAGCCAATTATAAAGACATTTATTTCTATTAATGTCTACATTATAATGATTATCTAAGCAGTGTACATGTGGCTATATTGATAAATGTTTTTGGTAAGCATTACTGTATGCAATTAGCCTGACAAGTGTGCTAATACTTTCCTGAAAGTAGACTGTTTAATACTGGTATTTTCATACTAACCATGTTTTAAACATTAATTATATTTTCTGACTACAGGCACGTGACACAAGCTGACCTCAAGAGCTCCACGTTTTGGCTTCGAGCAAGTTTTGGTGCTACTGTTTTTGCCGTTTTGGGCTTTGCTATGTACAAAGCATTATTGAAACAGCGGTGATTAAAAAAAAATACTGGCCCCTACCAAAAACAAATACTTTTATGTACATTCTGAATGCTTTAAATTCTGCTAGAAATATTGACATATTTATACATGCAGAGTTACTTTATTAATTATTTGTAATTCATGATAGTTATAACTGCAGTATTGACTAGCATATGGAAAGAAACAGCTTAACAGCCAAACTAAAATGGCTAACTTCCAGAGGCCAAAAGGGAATATTTTGTAAATAATGTACATATTCAGGCAAGATATGGTCTCCCAAACCGAGTTCTAGAAACAATATTTCTAGATGTTTCTACACGGCATTGTTAGTGCTCAGCTGCCTCACTCTCCTAGGTTTAAGTCAGCTCAGATTGTGTTTACTCGTGGATCACTTATTTATTTCACGCTTGTTCAGAATGATGCCATTTCCTCTCCGTTATTCCAAGCAAACAAGTCAGCGTCAGCTTACCGGCACAGCCTCTCAGCCGCCGGGGGCAGGCCCGCTCTGCAGCCACCGTGTGGTCCAGACGGCTGCAGACCCCAGTAAGCGAGGGGGCCTGGAAGGGGCCGGTAGGCCAGAGGCGTTACTCCGTGATTATGTCGTTTCCTTTGTCGCTGTGTTGAATTTTATAGCCCTTTCAATCAAATGAGAAAAAGATTTGTATATTACCGATATTTTTAGTTTAAATAAACAGTCACCACCACTACTGTTGAATTTCCTCCCGAAGTGCATAAATCATTCTAGAGTGGCCGTGTGTTTTAGTGCATTCCAGTAGCTGCATGTGTCATGAAGTGTTCTGTATCTGGCTGGGGTAACCGAGAAGCAGCACTTTTTTTAAATGGTAAAGTAAATCTAATGAATATAAACTCCCATGATAAACCTATTTTTTCCATCATTGACCTTTTCAAGTATTTAAATAAATAACCACTGTGTACTGTGATCTTGAGTTTTTTTGTCTTACAAAGTAAATATTTCTGTACAGCTGTGGGTGAAATCCTGTGCTTTCTCTTTCTTTAAAAAAAAAGATTTTATTTGTTTATTTTTAGAGAGGGGAAAGGAGGAAAAAAGAGAGAGAAATATCAATGTGTGGTTGCCTTTCACTTGGCCCCCACTGGGGACCTGGCCCGCAACCCAGGCATGTGCCCAGACTGGGAATCAAACTGGCAACTGTTTGGTTTGTAACCCACGCTCAATCCACTGAGCTGTGCCAGCCAGGGCTGGTTTCTAACTTTCTTACCTTGAAAAGTATTTTTTAGCCCTGGCTGGTATAGCTCAGTGGATTGAGCGCGGGCTGCGAACCAGGCAACGCAGGTTCGATTCCCAGTCAGGGCACATGCCTGGGTTGCAGGCCAGGTCCCAAGTGGGGGCCACATGAGAAGCAACCACACATTGATGTCTCTCTCTTTCTCCCTCCCTTACTGTCTCTAAAAATAAATAAATAAAATAAAAAAAAAAGAAAAGTATTTTTTATACAAAAAGATAATACCCATTAGGAAAGAAGACGAGTACAATTTGTATGTGTAAGAGGAAGTCTATTTTAAAGGTGTGGGGGCATCTGTTCTTAGAAAAGGCCAATTGTTTCCCTCTGCACACACCTACCTAATATGGTTTCTGCTGTGATTTACACGTTTATTTTCTCCTTTAGCATGGACCCTTTGTCATTCCAAGGAATGCTTGCTCGTAAGATCACACTTCTTGAACAACTACTAACAGCATAACTCACTAACCATGGGCTTGTAGGCAACGTGGGCCATGTTTACTCACATACTTCCCTGTCTCTCCTCCGCCTGTGTTTATTCTAAATTTGAGGGCTCCTCATTGCCATTGTTTTCTGAGAGAATCCCATTTACCAAATAAATTTCTCAGTTACACAGCTTCCAATGACGGTTAATTCTTCCCTTCGAAGTTCTTCCCTGTTCACACTAAAATATTATTTTAAATGAGTATTCCTTATTGATTGTTGCATTTGTGAGAAACAAGCAAGGAGGTAGTTTGTCAAGACTCGAAAAGTGGTGTGATTATATATTTAGGTTTTTCTCTCTTAATCCTTTTGTTTGAAGTTTAAGTGTCTGACTCACAGAAGACAGCCCAGCAGTGCCCTCGCTCTGGCCTGCTCTTGACACTCACCCTGGCCCGCAGCTCCTCCGCCGCCGGCCCAGGCAGGCAGGTCTGCAGAGGGACTGCTCTCGGGGGTCTTCTCTCTGACCCACAGGCTCCCGCGGATGGTTTTCATTTTGTGTGCCCTTTAGAGACGAGGCAGTGTGGGGAGGTAGGTGCATAAATACAGGAATAGGCTGCTTCTGCCTGTGATATTTACTCAAGAGTATGCAAGCTGTAAGAGTAATAAGAAAATAGGAAAATGGAAGACTAAAAGGAGATCTTTCACTTTGCACCAACTGCCTTATCTTTTAAATGGACAGTTCTGAGGCTGTTTGCTATAATATTTTAATGAACACTGAGGCAGTCGCGGGAAGAAACCTCACTTTGAAGGTTTGTAGTCCCATGGCATAATGTTATAACTTAGCCTTACTTAGCACATCAAAGGTCTGTTGCTTCTTGCTGTTCAGGTATCTTTCACATTTGACAAAACAAAATGAGCAGTGGCCCACATTGTCAGAGTTTATAAACACTACAGCAGGACTTGGCTCTGATGTCAGGAGTGTGGGGAGCACATAACCATTCAGAAATGGCCCGTGAAGGAAGACGTAGGGGGCTCTGGGTTTCTCTGTCCACACCTGCGCATCGCCTGTCTGGGGAAGACACCAAAAAAGGAAGGAGATACTGTTGAGCCGGTCCTGAACAGAATGAGAACTTTCCTGGCCTCAGGGAAGGCAGCTGAATAATGAATAGCAGGGGCAAACCGAGGTAAGTGCTCGAATTCTAGGTGGGGCATGGATCGTTCCTAAACAGGCCCTCAGAACGGAACTGGTGTTGGCTTTGATGCCCCTTCTGTTTGAATTGTACTAGTAATAGTCAGTGTAAAAGTGTCTTTTAAATACCCCTGTAAACCTGAAAAATAAGTATGTGGCCTAGTTTTCATTAAACATTTATTTGACATCATCCTTTAATTTTTAATACCCATGTGTTTCTAGGAAGCTGTTTGGGGACTAGATACTTTCCGAGAAATACCACATGTCAAGATGCTAAATTTATTGTATGTTTTTGTATTGTAAATTTATTGTAGGAGAATGTTCCACACAGGTAGCCTGAGTATTCCAAAAACCTTGATCCCCAGATTCACAGCCCCAGTAGCCCACTTATTAAAACCTCTAAGTTTGCAAGTAATTCTTGTCTTCTTACAACTATCAGAAGTCTCCCTCTGGGAGAGCAAATGTCTGTTAACCTGTCCGGCCCTCAGCTCTGGACTCTCACCTTTGAGTATCACAGCAGTGTATTTCAGATGCCTCTGGTTCAGAAACTGTCCCCTGGCCTCCCGTGGCACACTCAGGCTTGTCAGACCATTTGTCCCAGTTATTTCTGGTTCAGAGAGTGTGGGCACCTTCCTAGAAGGCCAGGTTTTGACGTCTTTGGGAAGCACCTCCTGACTGTGCAGTGCCGTTCTGTTCCCCAGCTGGGTTCTCCGGTGATGGCGTTCGGTCTGCAGATTTGATCGTCTCCATTAGCAGAGACAGTTGCAGAAGCCAGACAGTGAGATCGAGAAATTGTCCTCCCTTCCAGGTTTGAAAGCTGCATATTGATGTGCACACACCGCGAATTCCCGGGGTTACCTTCATACACTGAAAACTCCAAATTCCATGGGAACACTTTGTCTTCTTTCAGTGTTTTCCTGTTCATAGTTTACCCATAAGTCTTTTATAATCAGTGATCCTCGGGAGTGTTTATTACTGGAATGAGAAGGCTACGTGTGCTGTGATGTAACTTACAGGTCACATACTTTTTCTGTTGAGGGTCAGGTGGTACATAGTTAAGACTGGTGACGACTCGACGCAGCCGCAGTGAGAAAGGAGTCCGGGCGACCTGCGCATGGACAAGTGCGGCTCCATCCCAGGAAAACTGCTCTGACAGCCACTGAAATTCAAACTTTGTAAAATGTTCACTTGTTGCAAAGTATTTTAATTTTTTTAACCACTTAAAAATGTAGAAACTATTCTTAGTTCACAGGCTGTACAAAAACAGCCCGTGGGCCCAATTTGACCAACCCTTGATGCAGCATTTGCTATTGGTTGAGAAAATTGACCTGATTGTCTTGGGATTTGAAAAGGTATAATACCAGGAAGAACTTACAATTGCTGTAGTCATGTTTTATGTGCAGGAAGACTAAGAGCGGACCTGTAAAAGGTATTTGCTTTGTTTTGCTTTTACTTTTGATGTTGTTCACCAGACCCTGGTGCTCTGGCCCAGCGGGGGCTCCCGGGAGGGCTGCGTGACGCGCACTCCTCTGGGCATGCACCTGGGGCTCTTCTTTTGGAACTTCGTCCATGTTGGCTTTCCATGTGCCCAGTTGTGTAACTGGCACACTGGAGGTGAAAGAATCCCATAGGAATGTTTAGTTTGAAGTCTGGGTATCTGGGGAATGTACCCCCCCACACACACACACACATGATAGTGTGATAATGCTTCTTACTTCTCTAGATTTGAAAATCTAAACTTCAGAGCTTGAATAGGTCGCAAAGATCATCTGTCCAACTCCGTACTTCTATGGTATCACTGAGCAAAAAGGTGGAAGGGACTCATCCAAAGTCACACTGTTAGTCTGTGCCTTCGCCAGGGCTGGCACCCACGTGTCCTGACCTCACACGTCCAGTCAGTACAGTGTCCACGGTCGGAGCCAGCCCTTAACAACATGATCTTATGCCATTGTAAGTGTGTAGTATGTTCATTTTAAAATTCCAGGACTAAGGAAAAAATAAGAGATGACAGAAAAACACCACTAGAGTTTTGAAATTTCTATTACTAAGGCATTAAAGTTGGCAAAGCAAATTTTCTGGAAGCCTCCCACTTCCTCAGGCTTTTCCCTTGTGGTAGCTGTCACCAGGTAACTGATGACGTCTGTTTGAGGCGTGCCGGCTCAGTGACTAGGTTTATTTCAGGGACAGATAGCTGAGGGAAGTAGGGATGTACTACTCTTAAAAGCACTCTGATTTTTGTTTAATTGTTCTCAAATTGTTAATTTTGAGAAGAGTATGGTTTCACCTTTTATCTATAAATGGAAAAATACCTTGGAACAGGAGCATTAATAGAGGGGGAACCTCCTAAATTAGGTTTTGTCACTAACTGAACTGTTTTTACCTCTGCTTCTTTAACCTGCATCTGGATTACTTTAATTCCAGCCTCCTCCATTGCCGCCACTGCTGTGTGCCATTTAAGGCAGAAGTGGCCAAGTGTGTCCTCCTTTTTTAAAAAATTATATTTTATTGATTATGCTATTACAGTTGTCCTGATTTTTCCACCGTGGCCCCCCTCCACCCAGCACCCCCTGCTCCCTCAAGCAATCCCCCCACCATTGTTCACGTCCATGGTCATGCATATAAGTTCTTTGGCTTCTTCATTTCCTTTACTGTACTTTATATCCCCATGGCTATTCTATAACTACCCATTTGTACTTCGTAATCCCCTCACCTCCTCACTCATTCTTTCCCTCCTCCCTCCCATCGGGCAACCATCTGGTAACCCACTACTTTCCTCTTGCTGCATTTAAGAGTATCTCTTTATCTTTAACCTTTGGCCTTTTAGTTACAGTGTGTCTTGGAGTGGGCCTCTTTGCATCCATCATAATTGGGACTCTCTGTGCCTCCTGGACTTGCATGTCTATTTCCTTCACCAAACTAGGAAAATTTTCTTTCACTATTTTTTCAGATAGAGTTCCAATTTCTTGCTCTTTATCTTCTCCTTCTGGTACCCCTGTGGAGTGAATAGGGACCTCTTGAAGTTAGCCCAGAGGCTGTTCATTTTTTTGGATTCTCTTTTCTTGTTCTGATTGATTGTTTTTCTTCCTTATGTTCCAAATCATTGATTTGATTCTTGGCTTCATACACTCGACTGTTGTTTCCCTATAAATTGTTCTTTATTTCAATGTGTATTCTTCCTTTCTGACTGGGTCTTTTTTATGCTGTTGAGGTCCTCGCTAAGTTCTTCGTGCATCCTTATACCATAATTTTGAACTCTGCATCTGAGAGACTGCTTATCTCCATTTTATTTACCTCTTTTTCTGGAGTTTTAAGATATTCTTTCATTTGGATCATGTTTCTTTATCTCCTTGTTTCGTCAGCCTCCCTGTGTTTTTTTCTGTGTATTAGGTAGAGCTGCTTTGACTCTGTGTCTTGGTAGTGTGGCCTAATGTAGTAGTTGTCCTGTGGAATCCAGTGGCACATCCTCCCCATCACCCAAGCTGGGTACTGGAGGTGTGCCCTTTTTGTGGGCTGAGTACACCCTCCTCTTGTAGTTGAGCCTTAATTACTGCTGGCAGGTCAATGGGAGGGATTTACCCAGGCCAGTCAGCTGCAAGGACTGGCTGTAACCACTGACCACCAACATCTGCCCTCTGTGGAGGATCAGCTGTGCAGGAGTGGGTGGTAGTGCTCCAATGTGGTCTGTAGTTGTCCACTGGCCCTGGGGTTTCCTGGGTGGTGCAGGTCAAGGTCAGCCCCCACCGTTGTTTTGTTCAGGGCACCCTGCCTGAGCCTTAAAGCAATCTGAGATGGATGCTAGTTGTGTTGGGCTTGGAGATTCCCAAGCAAAGCCAAGTTGTGAGTCTAACATGGCTGCCGCTAGGGCTCTCTGAAGCCAGCTATTGCTTGTTTGATAGGATTTAGGAGCCAAGACCAGCCGTTCTTAAGGAAAAGCAGCTTGGGTAGGCCCATAAGTTGGGTGGAGCAGAGCCTCTGGGGATCTCCAAGGTCTAACACTGTTAGCCAGGTTGATGGAGTCTCAGACTCCAGGTTACTGGCTCTGTTGGGAGAAGGTTTAGCAAAGGGACAATGGCCTCTGCTTGCCTTGATGCCAGACACTTCACTTTCTCCCTGTACGCCACTGGTGCCTTTCAAGCTGCTACCCCGGTGCTAGAGCTTGAAGGGAGTGAGCCTGAGTGAGTGAGTCCATGTGTGGGTTCTTTAAGAGGTTCTTGAACTGCTTGGGACTCCAGAAGTTTTTCCCACTGACTCAATCCATGCTGGTTTTTGCAGCCAGAAGTTGTGGGGACTTACCTTCCTGGCACTGGAACCCTGGGCTGGGGATCCTGGTGTGGGGCTGGGACTCCTCACTCCTGAGATACCCCTCCCAGACTTTTATCCACATGGATGTAGGACTAGCTCGTTCCTCATCAGCACCCCTCCTACCAGTCTGGATGGATGTGGTTTCTTTAATTCCGTAGTTGTCAGACTTTCATTTAACTCAATTTCATAGTTGTCAGACTTCCATTCAGTTCAGTTTCTGACAGTTCTGAGTGGTGGTGGTTCCATATTTTAGTTGTGATTTTGATGTGGTTGTGCAAGGAGACGAGCCATGTCTGCCTACGCTGCCTTCTTGACCGGAAGCCGCTGAGTGTCTTCACACATTCACTTCTTTTTAAGGAATTCAGTTTTCAGGCCCCACCCCAGATCTTCCGAATCAGAAACCCCGTGGTGGGTACCCAGTGAAATCTGTGCTAACACCCCCCACCCAAGATTCCCATGCAGGCTAAAGTTTGGGGACTACTGCACCAAACGCTGAGGAAGCTGCAGTAGTTCAATACGTAGTCTTTGCCCTCAGAGAGGTTACAGTCTGAATAGCTAATTCAACCGTAGTGAAATTTTTTTAAAGACAAGTTATGCATAAATATAATTTTCTTTACAAGAGAGCAAACTCTTTACTGTCTTCTTTTTCCCCTCATAAAGCCCAAATCTTCCAGTTTTAGTGTGTGTGCTGTTGAAGCGAGCACTGAAACCCCTGTCTTCAGGTGGCCTGCCGGGCCCTGCAGACCCGGCTAAGATCTCTGTGGCCTTGTCCACACTCACCTGCATACTGCACTCTAGTCAAGGAAATCTTTCAGTCCGAAGGATGCACCGTGTTCCCTCTGTTGGGCCCTGGGGGGCCCCAGGAGGACCGGGGCCAGGCTGCCGTTTCCGGGAGCTGCGTCTTGGTGTTCAGGGTGCATCTGTCCACTTTGTGCCCCTGCTCAGCACGGTGCCCCTGCCCTCGCCTGTGCTTTGTCCAGAGACCATCTTCCTCATTCTCTCTCTGGAGATTCCACTAAAGGGTTGTAAGTAGGTCTCAGCAAATTGCCATTTCCCCTGACCCTGAAAAACTGAACCCAGGGTAAGCTGACCAATCTCCGTCCTGCTGGGCTGTGCCTGCCGGCAGTGGGTGGAGTCTCAAGTCTAGCCCCACCTGTCGCACCTGCCTAAAGTACCCAAGGGGTGCAAATCATTCTTGCTTGTGTCTCACTTGATTGTCTTGATCTGTGCAACCCTTTCGTGAGATACAGCTCTACTCAGTCGCTGCAGCCTTTGTGGAAACACTGGCTAGCTGACCCAGAAACTGAATGACCTCTTAGTGGTGGTGGGAGTTCACTAGGCTGCTGGTGCAGGAGACACGCGCACATGGACCTGAGAGCTAAACAC
This sequence comes from Tonatia bakeri, assembly GCA_004024845.1. NCBI lineage: Eukaryota > Metazoa > Chordata > Mammalia > Chiroptera > Phyllostomidae > Tonatia > Tonatia bakeri. Next base: position 79,551 of record PVIA01006789.1, read on the forward strand.
TAAGTGTGAATCCCGACTTTGTCACGTTTGTTGTGCAAATTATTTGACTTTTCTGCATCTGTTTTTCTCTCTGTAAAAAGGAGGTAGGATCATTGTGCACAATCACCGAGCTCCATCCCTAGAGGGTCTTAGTTCACCTTCCTCCTTCCCCGGAATAGGAAAATTCATCCCAGCCAGCACTACAGGGTAGCAGGCTTCCTTCTGCCCCTTCTACACTGGAGCAGAGCTGACCCGCTGCGTCTGGGCAAGCTCAGGGGGCGGAGGCGACGGCAGGGCTGGTTTTTCTCTCCATGAATTTGAGAAATGTCTTCATTAAGCTGTCTTGAGTATTGGGGCAATAAAGTGTCCCTCGCCCCTGTTGTCTTGGCAGGGAGCACAAGCAGTTGGATTTCCTACCTGGCTGTTCGACCTCCACTCAACCTATAACATGTTAGCATACCCTAAGGTTCTATCCTGTTTTCTTGGCCTCTACATAATTTGTCTGCAGGTGATCTCACTGAGTATCTTGGTTTCATATTTTTAATTTTTAGTTTGAAATAATTTGAAACATTAAAAAAATTTAAAACTAATAATGGGATTTGTATAATCTGGGCCGTTCCTATAAATGAAGTCATACAATAATGTGGTCTTTTGCCCTGGCTCATGTGGCTCAGTGGATTGAGTACCAGCCTGTGAACCAAAGGGTCACCAGTTCGATTCCCAGTCAAGGCACATGTCTGGATTTCAGGCCAGCTCCCCAGTAGGGGGCGTGTGAAAGGTAACCACACATTGATGTTTCCCTCCCTCTCTTCCTCCCTTCTCCTCTCTAAAAATAAATAAATATTTAAAAATAAATTTTAAAAGTAATGTGGTCTTTTGTGACTGGTTTCTTTCAGGTAACATCAAGTCTTCAAGGTTCATACACATTGCAGCATATATCGTTCATTTTTTTTTTTTTTTGGCTGAAGAATACCCCACTGCATGGATATACCACATTTGGTTTATTTATCAGCTGATGGACAGTTGGATTGCTTCTACTTTATTTTTTAGAAGTAAATTTTTTCTTAAGATTTTATTTATTTTTAGAGAGGGGAAGAGAGGAAGAGGGAGAGAAACATCAATGTGTGGTTGCCTCTTGAGTGCCCCCTACTGGGGACCTGGCCGGCAACCCAGGCATATGCCCTGACTGGGAATCAAACTGGCAACTGTTTGGTTTGTAGGCCAGAGCTCAATCCACTGAGCCATACCAGCCAGGGCTGCTGCTACTTTTTGACTAGTATGAATAGTGCTTCTATGAAGTGATACTGTGATTTTGACTATTACTGATCTTGCCTAGAATAGTTACTGATATTTGCCAAGTTTTCTATTTGTATCATTTCTTCCATGTTTAGTAATTGGAATTGTACTGTTAAAGAGAACAATGCCTTTTTCCTCATTTATTTTCCCCATTATTTTTATGTGTATCTACATGGATTCGTGGATATTTATTCTATGGGTGATAATCCATTACTGTCATTTATTTTGTTGCTTATCTGTTGTTATCCCAGATTTAGCCATTGGGAGCTCCTTCGACTAGGCTCCTGCGCCTTTCAACATGTCCCCATGTTTTCTGAGCACCCGTTGCTTTCGGCCCCATGTTCCAGGCACCTGTGTACTTCCAGGCATCATGCTGTATTTCCCCTGTCCCACCCCTGACATCAGCCATTTCTCCAAGGAACACTGCTTCACTTTATTGGAGAATGCTATTTAGAAACCAAGATCTTGGCCCTAGGTCAGCTCATTGCTACTGGCAGCCCTTGACTTGAAGAGTCAATGTGCCAGTGAGGACCAAATTAGTATTACCAGCCCCGACCTCATTCCAGAAACCCACACTCCCTTTCCCAGCTTCTGGCCTGTTATTTCCTCCTGGATATCTGAGGCACCTTAGAGCCTTTGATATCCAGCAGTAACTGCACCTTCCCAGTCTTCCCATTTTAGCAGAGCACACCACCATCTGCATGGTTGCTCAAGGCAAAAATCCGGACATGATCTGCTCCGTACCACACAGGCAGTCTGTGCACAAGTCGCATCGACTGTACTTCTCCCAAAACACCTGTCTGCTCACTTACCTCCGCCTCCCCTACTCCCACCGAAGTCCAGGCTGCCCCGACCTCCCACCTGCGCCAAATGCAAGTTAACGTCCTTGCTGTTGACTCCCCACTCCCACTCACTCTTTTTCTTATGAAATCCATTCTCTCTGCAGCAGCCCTTTCGCCAGGACTGTACTTAAATTCTTCCAGTGTTGCCTCGTCGCAAGTGAAAACCTAGACCTGCCTCACAAAGCCTCCCCGGGCTGCTCCTTGTCCCCTTCCCTGTGCGGACCGCTTCTAGACCTAGTGCGTGCCTGCTTCTGAGCCCTGGCCCTGGCTGTTCTCGGCTCGGAATGCTCTCCCTTTCCATCTTTGCAAAGCTGCCTCGTTCTTGTCATTCACATCTCAGTTTAATGTCACCTCCACAGAGAGGAATATTTTCAGACTATTTAATCAAAAAAAGCCCACAAAAACACCACCCTGCATTCTTAGCATCTCATCACCTGTGTTTTGTTTTGTTTTGTTTTGTTTTGTTTTGTTGTTTTGTTTTCTCTCATGGGTAGTCCTTCATTCATTGAGTGTCTCTCCCTTACTTGCATGTAAGCATTCCTGAAAATGGGGGCTTGTCCGTCTTTTTTTTTTAATGAGGTATTTTAACATGTAACATTGTGTTAGTTTCAGGCTACGACATCATGAGTCAATGTTTCCATCTATTATGAAATGATCACCACAATGAGTCTAGTTAACATCTGTCACCACATAGTTACAAATCTTTTTCTTGTCATGAGGACTTTAAAGATTACACTTTTAGCAACTTTCAAATGTGCAACATAATACCATACTAACTATAGTCACCATGTTGTACATTACATCTCCATGATATAATGGGAAGTTTGTATCTCTGACCCCCTTCAACCATCTCCCTCACCACCCACCCCCTGCCTCTGGTACTACCACCAGTCTGTTCTCTGTATGTTTTTTATTTTTAAAAGATTACATGTATAAATGAGATCATGTGGTATTTTCCTTTCTCTGATTTATTTAACTTAACAAAATGCACTCACGGTCCATTCGTGATGTTGCAAATGGCATGATTTCATATTTTACTGCTGAATAATATTCATTATACACACACACACACATACACACACACACACACATGATCTTGCATCTTTTTTTTTTTCCATTCATCCACCAGTGGACACTTGGGTTATTTCAGCATCTTGGCTGTTGTTAATAGTGCTGCAGTGAACATGGGGATGCATAAATCTTTTCAAATTAGTGGTTTCATTTTCTTGGATAAATACCCAAAAGTGGAACTGCTGGATCATGTGCTAGTTTCAATTTTAATTTTTTAAGGAAACTCCTCACTGTTTTCCAAAGTAGCTGCACCATTTACATTCCTACCATCTATGCACAAGGTTCCCTTTTCTCCACAACCTCACCATGTTTGTTATTTCTTGTCTTTTTGGTATTAGCCATTCTCACAGGTGTGGGGTGGTCTCATTGTGGTTTGGATTTGCATTTCCCTGATGACTAGTGATGCTGAGCATCTTTTCATGTGCCTGTTGGCCATCTCTATGTCATCTTTGGGAAAATGTCTGTTCAGATCTTCTGCCTTTTTTATGAGTGTTTGGGGATTTTTTATTTTGTCCTTTGCTATTGAAAAAATATTTTGGACATTAACCCTTTATTAGGTATATGATTTGCGAATATTTTACCCCATTCAGTAGGTTGCCTTTTCATTTTGTTGATGATTTTTTTTTTTTAGTTTGATGTAGTCCCACCTGCTTACTTTTGCTTTTGTTGCCTTTGATTTGGGTGTCAGATAAAAAGTCATCAGTAAGACTGATGTGAGGTATCTTAATTATCACTCTGTACTCAGTGCCTAGAACGGTACTTGGCATATAGTCAATGCTCAATAAATATTTGTCGATAAATGAACAGGCAAATACATGAACTTCAGGCCATTGGCCTTAAAACTTCATGGAAGTCAATGCAGCTTGTTGGACTGAGTGAGGCTATAAAACTAAAGGGAAACCCCAATATTTCTTACTGGGATACTTCTCAGCAGCCAAGCTATGGCCTCAGCAAAATCAACCACAGAAGGACCGGGGCTGAGACCATTCAGATGGAGTTATCACAGGCCTCTGGGTCAGCGAGGCTCCTTGGCCGGAGGTCAGAGGTCTCTCTCCTCCTGCCGCACCTCGGAGTTCTGTGCTGCTTTGTCACTCGTTCATGCAGGAACGTGTGTACTCCGGGTATAAAGTGCTGGGCTGGGTGTTGTGAGAAATAAAAGTGACATAGTTATGGTGGGGGAGGCTGCTATATTGGAAGATTTTTATCTTCTAAGAGGTAATATGTAGACAAGTATCTACTTCAGGTAGAAAACTAACAGATAAGAACTATAACAAAATTAAATACAATGGGAATTCAAGCAAAGGAGAATTTCCTCAAATTGAAGAGCTCCCAAAATTAGCTTTATGGAGGCAGTTGTGCCCAACCTGGACCTTGAACAATTAGAGTCATCTGTAAGTGTTTAGTTCCTTTCATTTGAAGGAGTTCCAGTGCCCGTGTGCCTCGTACTTCTGTGGCTGGAGACCAGCAACCACCTCTTTGAAGGAATTATCATTCCAGCGTGGAATGTAAAAATTTGACTCACACTGCTATAAAAAATGTCAAAGAAGCAGCTGGACTTGAAAAACACACTGTGCAGTGACGGGCTTGGGTGTTCATCTCAGGCGGCATGAGAGCTGTGTTCACCTGTTAAGAATACGTGGCAGCCGAAACAGGTACCAGAGGATAAGCCAGATGCTGATACAGCAGCTTACATTTGCCAGGCAGGGTCCTGCAGCGTGTTAGGGTTCACGTCTTGGGAGTGAGAGTTTCTGTGTACCGGAAATGACTTTCAAAGCCAAAAAGCAGCAGCTCTGCCTGCCCAGCGGCCAGTGAGAAAGGATGAAGAGAGGTGTGCCACTTGGCCAGGGAGCACTTTCTTTCCCGGGCCGCCGGGATGATGGAGGGCCCGGGAAGCGGGCCCAGGGAGCTTGCCCCTGGGTGTCTCCCGGCTGGTTGCTCTGTGCCGGCGGGGCCGCCGCGTTCATCTTTAGAGCTGCCCACTGCACCGCCTTGGCTGAGCTTGTATCTGTGCTAGATCTAATTTTTAAACCTATTTTCTCTTCGGGAGTCATGCACGTTAGGACAGAAAACGTGTGGCTCTGGAAGGTGGGAGAGATGGGGACGGCTGTATTTGTTACTTCGCTGGGTGCTTATTAGAGGAAGAAGGCACTGTCCTCTGGTCACCCAGCCCAGTGGGGTTTCTGGTCTTTAAGATGCATTCCTGCCCTGGCTGGCGTAGCTCAGTGGATTGAGCGCGGGCTGCGAACCAAAGTATCGCAGGTTCAATTCCCAGTCAGGGCACATGCCTGGGTTGCAGGCCATGTCCCCCAGCAACCACACACTGATGTTTCTCTCTCTCTCTCTTTCTCCTTCCCTTCCCTCTCTAGAAATAAATAAATAAAATCTTAAAAAGAAAAAAGAAAACCATTAAAAAAAAAAAAAAGATGCATTCCTATAGGGATTAGTCTTCACCTGCTATGTCCAGGGAACAGTTCAAGTGCTACCTACTTCGGATGTTAACTAAAGATCTCAAAGACGTGAAGGGGCCCTGGCCTAGTAGCTCACTTAGTTAGAGCGTTGTCCCAATACGCCAACATTGTCAGTTTGAACCCCAGTCAGGGCACATACAAGCATCAGCCAAGGAATGCGTAAATAGGTGGAACAACAAATCGATGTTTCTGTCTCTCTCCATCTCTCTCTCTCTCTCTCTAAAATCAGTAAATAATTTGTTTTTAAAGAACATAAAGGAAACCTCTAGATTCTGACACTCCAAGCAAGTGCAGGCTTGGGGCGTTGACAACAAGGGTCTGTGAGCAATCTGTGTGTGCAGGGCACGCAGTGGGGTGGTGTCCCTTTCTCTCTGCTCTCTGTGATGTGTAAGAGGTGCTTTACCCACTCACCAATATTCGTTCTTAAATTCCCAGCCAGCAAGTAAATTCCTGTTCATTTTGTAAGCAAGATGGCTCTATTAGGGTGCCCTTTCTCAACAAATAAAAACAAACAAACAAAAAAAGCAACTAATCCTTCTGAAAGAGAGTATTGTATGGGGTTACAGCAGACAGGAAAAAGGCCTGCCACAAAAGATAACCTATTTTGCTGATCAATGGGTCATCTGTCCTTGGAGTCCTCAAGGTCCTGGAGGAACAGGAGCCCAGGTTGGCTGGCAATGAGCTGGGGGGACCCCTGCGTGAGGTCCAGCAGTGAGTAGTTTGGGGTGGGGGCGAGGTGGGGGTCCTTGGTTAAGAAACGAGCCCTGCGCCCTGCGCCCTGCGCCCTGCGCCCTGCACCAGCAGCAGAGGCAGGACCTTCCGGTTTGTGATAGGAGGGTTTGTGCACGGGTGAGCTCCTGCCTTCAGGGCACAGCCTGAGGCCCCAGGGGGACTGAAGGGTCCTCAAGCGACTTGACTTCTTGCCGGGACAGAAATGGAGAAATGTTCAGAAGCATCAGGATTTGTCGGGTGTTCATTTTCCCTCCCCCACGCCCTGTCCCACACCCAAAGCCCCAGAAGGAAAGAGCAACTCAGCACCCTGCCAGCAATACCAAAGGGTCACTGTCCACCCCCCACCCACCTCCGCATCACCCGCCTCGGGCCCACATGGGGGTCCTGGTCCAGGGAGAAGACCTGCTGACCAACATACTGCCCCCGCTCTCCAAGAAAGCAGCTTTGGTTGAACTCATCAGTCTTTGCCCGGCGACCTGTTCTCCCAGCTCCATTTCCCTGCCCTTGCTCCCTGTATTTCTAGAATTCTGAGAGCTGCACTGTTCATTGTTCCTACCCATCATTCATTATTGAGGGAGCGATATGGAAACATTCCCATGGTAACAGTTTCATCTCAAAATATCTGAATGCTATTAGCTGCTTTCCCACTGCAGGGAAAAGACTAGGTTCTTGTTTTCTGCCCCCCACCCTCCCCGCCCCAGCGCGGCTGATAGGCCTCTCCACACCGTGGGGAGGCCCGCCCAGAGCTGGAGCAGACGCAGGAGGCACCGAAGGGCCAGGTTTGTTTCTTGGCTGACCTCACTTTCCAAACAAAGTGGGAGCATTTCAAAAACTTAAAATTATAGGACTCTCACACTGCCTGGCTGAAGCCCTGATGACTTCTCTGGGGAAATCATCAACTCAGAACACAGGAGATGGGCCCACACAGAGGGTGCAGAGCCCCACCTGCCTTGCTCTCTTCCTGCAGAGCAACAGGGTTGAGCCAATTCAGATGTACCCCCAAAACACAGAAGTATCTTCTGGCAGGCAGGCCCCTTGTAGTACAGGCTTCCCCCACTAAGTGAGTGTTCTAGGAACCCATCAGTATTAGTGTGCCAGCTGGTGTTATTGTGAGAGGCTATGTTCAGCTTTGGTGACTTTTTTTGAAGACTCACTGTGTTTGCCCACTTCATGATGGTTGATTTACAAGCGCACCTGCCCACACTGCGCTGAGTGTTCAGCAGTTTTTAACCAAAAAACAGCATGATCCCGTACCCCACCCTCCCTATTCACCCGATCTCACCCCAAGGGACTTTTTAGTCCTTGGAGGAAAATGTTTTGCTGATGTAGAAGAGATGAAACAAAAAATGACAGAAGCACTAAAAGGCATCAGAATTGAGAAGTTCAAAAACTGTTTTGACTTGGTAATGTGGCTCAGTGAATTGAGTGTGGGCCTGTGAACCAAAAGGTCGCTGGTTCAATTCCCAGTCAGGGCACATGCCTGGGCTGTGGGCCAAGTCCCCAGTTGGGGGCATTCAAGAAGCAACTACATGTTGATATTTCTCTCCCTCTCTTCTTCCCCTCTAAAAATAAATAAATAAGATTTTTTTTAACTGTTTTGGGCAGTGGAAAAACATCTCAAGAGGTGTATTGCAGCAAATGGAAAGAAGGTTACTGAAGTTTGAACATGTAAGAATACATACACAATTTTTAATTATTAAGTTCTGGGTTTTGGGGGATCCCTCTTCATATGTGCTGATCCTCATCGGTGAGTCGGGGACGGACAGTGGAACGAGAAAGAATTATACTGTGTAATCATGACTTGTGTTATGGCTGTCAGGGGACTTCTCCTAATGAAATGGGACAATGGGGGGATAGGGTGCATTTGTCCTAAGCATCTGTGTTACCTCACAGTTGTGGTGGGTCCGAAATTTGGGAGCAGTTCAGTTCTCGTTCAGGGTCTCATTCAGAGGTTCTGGTTCAGGGTCTCTAATTAGGGTGCAGCCGAACTGCCAGCCAGGGCTGCCATCTGAAAGCCCGAGTGGGGCCTGAGGACCCCTTCCCAGGGTGGCTCACTCACCGGGCCTGGTGGCAGGAGGCCTCATCTCGTCGCCACACGGGCCTCTACCCACCCATCAGGTTGCCTTGGGTGCGCGACAGCTCGCTTCACCCCACAGCAACTGGCCCAGGGGACAGAGAACGAGGAGGGCGCTGCATTGTCTCTGTGCCCTGATCTCAGGACACACATGGTTTCCGCCATCTTCTGTTTCTTAAAAGTGAGTCACTGCCCTGGCTGGTGTGGCTCCGTGGACTGGGCGCCACCCTGCGAACTGAAAAGTTGCTGGTTAAGTTCCCAGTCAGGGCACATGCCTGGGTTGCAGGCCAGGTCCCCTGTCGGGGCACGTGTGAGAGGCAACTGATCGACGTATCTCTTGCACATCAAGGTTTCTCTCCCTCTTTGACCTCCCTTCCCCTCTCTCTAAAAATAAACAAATAAGCTTTTTTTTTTTAATTGAGTCACTAAGTTCAGCCCACACTTAAAGGGGCGGGAATCAATCTCTGCCCCGTGAAGGGAGGAGTATCGAGGATTTTGTGAGCATGTTTCAGAACCATCTCATCACATGCTTGTGAAAGAGAATGAGGCAGCACTGTGTGTGCTGATGTGAAATGATCTCCGAAACACCACACCGTCAGTGAGAACAGCAAGATGCAGAGCGGTGAGCGAGTTTGGACAGCATTTCTAGTTTTAAAAAATGATGAGGCATGTATGTGTGTGTGTGTGCAAATATACACACACTTGCACATACGTCGGTTATCTCAGAGGACAGACCACACACCAGCCTTGAGGAGGAAGACGGGGACAGGCAGGAGAGAGGTTTGCTTTCCGTGCCTTTTGAATTTTATTTGTGCAAGTATTACTCTCCAATACTAAACTAAAATTTAACTTAAAAGTAGCTTAGAATAACAGAAATAAATAGCATGGTTAAAAGAATTCAGAGGGAAAGAATGACCAGTTTGGGGTGGAATTAATTTCAAAAGGCTACTGGGGCGATGATTGTTGAGGATCGACGGGCTTGCTTGTTTCTCTCCTCCGAAGCCCTTGGCTGTCTCTGAAGGCAGGTTGGAGACAGGAGGCTTCGAGCAAGATGTGCAGGGAAAACAGACTCTGAAAGAGGGCACTTGCAAGAGAGCGTCCTCGAGTCCCCACACCGAGTACACCCATTCACCGCATTTGTACTTATCTGTTGTAACCCTCTCTCCCGTTGCTGCGGGCAGACCGTCCACAGCCCTGTGACCTTGAGCACGAGATTCCAGCCCCCCCGATCTACATCCTCGAGGTGTTCTCTCCCCTTCCCTCTCCCTCCCTCCCTCCCTCCTGCGTCATCAACATCTCTCTCTCCTGGATCTGTCTATACGGCCATATCGTTACGTCTGATGTGTGAAAAAATTATCTCCTTGTCCCCGTTCCTCTGTTCCACTTCACAAAAACATTGCTTGAAAATTCTCCAATGGTCTCCTCCTATTCTGCCTCTTAAAAACTTGCGATATAATTTAAACACCGTAAAACTCACCTGTTTGAAGTGTATAATTCAGTGGTGTTTAATATATTCACTACTAGATGATCCAAAAACATTTCATCACCTCAACAAGAAACCCTGTGCATGTTAGCAGTCACCCCTCGCAGCCTCTGGCAAACACTGACTACTTCCCGTCTCTGTGAATTTGTCTATTCTGATCTGTCATAGATGCAATCATACAACCTGTGGCCTTTCGGGTTTGACTTTTTTTTCACTTAGCACATTTTCAAGGGACATTAATGTTATAATATGTATTAGTACTTCATTCATTTTTGCAGTCAATAATATTTCATCGCATGGAAACACCACCTTTTGTCTATTTATTCATTAATTGACGGTTTTTGGTGTGGTTTCCACCTCTTGGTTGTTATGCATAATGCTGCTATAAACATGTATATACAAGTTTTGGGGCGGACGTATGTTTTACTTGAGCATGCACATAAGAGTGCAGTTGCTAGGTCGTACGGTGACATGATTTTGAGTCACTGCCAGCCTGTTTCCAGAGCAGCTGCGACATTTACGTTCCTGCCATCCTCTCCCCGGGCTGCCGCTCACTGTTCTCCGTCTTTCCGGTCGCAGCCGTCCCAGCGAGTGCGGAGTGGGGTGTCGCTGTGGGTTCCATTTGAGCTCCCCTCATGACTAGTGACACTGAACATCTATCCAGGTGCTTGCTGGTCATTTGTATGGCCTCGTCGGGGAAATGTCTATTTAAATCCTTTGCCCATTTAAAGACTAAGTTATTTACCTTTTTACTATTAAGTTGTAAGAGTTTGGTATATACTGTGAGTACTAGACCCTTGTCAGATAAATGATATGCAGATACTTTCTCCCATTTCCTGAGTTGTCTTTTCATTTTGGATAGTGATGTTGAAGCATATATTGTTGTCATATATTTTACTTTCACATGTTATAAGCCTCATGATTCATTGTTACTATTTTTGTTTAAAAAAATGATTATCTGGCCCTGGCTGGTGTGGCTCAGTGAATTGAGCTCCAGCCTGTGAACCAAGGTGTCACTGGTTTGCTTCCCAGTCAGGGCACATGCCTGGGTTGCTGGCCAATAGGGGGCGCATGAGAGGCAACCACACTGATGTTTCTCTCTCTGCCCCACCCTTCCCCACAGTCTAAAAATAAACGAATAAAATCTTGGGGGGGAAATTTCATAGAAAACTTTAAAAAAATAAATAATTGATTATCTTTTAAAGATATTTAAATGAGAAAAAAGACACATGCTTAAGTACCCATCTCTTGGGCCAAGATGGAGGCATAGGCAGTCGCATTGTGCCTCCTCACGCAACCAAAACTAAGGACAACAAAAATTGAGAAACAAGAAAACAACCAGAACAGAGAGAAATTAACTAAACAGAAGTCGGACTCCAGTACATCCAGACCGGTAAGGAGCAGCGGAGTCGGAGGCCTGCGGAGAGGGGTCGAGGGGTCCCGGCGGGAAGAAACGCTGGCTGGCAGGCGCGGGCGCGCCGGGCGCAGAGGGCAGCTGATGGACCGGGGGCGGACCCTGGACGCAGGAGCCCACTAGCAGACCCAGTGAGGGGCTCAAGGCAGCTGGCTGTCCGCAGCCACACATTCACGGGCAGATAAACTAAGCAAAACGGGCAGTGACACGGACCGTGCGGTCCAGGGACACAGCGCCACTGGGTTTCAAAGTTTAAGAGCCCCGTCTGGGAGCTGAGGCCGGGAGATTCTCTCAGCCTCACAGGAGACTTCTCAGGGAAACCCACAGAGTCCGAGAAAGTGCACCAGCCCACCGCCCGGGAGCCAGCACTGGAAGGGCCCAATTTGCATGTGGGAGGCAGTGGAGGGGACGGAAGTCCTAGAGAGAGCGAGGCAGGCGCCATTGTTCCCTCTCAGACCCCGCCCCCACATACAATGGCACAACCCAGCGACTGGGGTGCCCCGCCCTGGGGAGCACCTAAGGCTCCCCGCCCTTACGAAACAGCCACAACCAAACCAAAGGAAAATAAAAAAGATGGCTCAAACAGAATTGAAAGCCCCAGAGCCAATTTTTTTAAGTGACCAAGAGATTGCCGAACTATCAGATGCACAGTTCAAAGCACTGGTGATCAGGATGCTCACAGAATTGGTTGACTTTGGACATAAATTAGATGAACAAATGCAGGCTACAATAAGAGAAATGAAGGAAAACGCACAGGGAACCAATAATGAGGGGAAGAAAACTGGGACTCAAATCAATGGAGTGGACCAGAAGGAAGAAAGGAACAACCAAACAGAAAAGAATGAAGAAACAAGAATTAAAAAAAATGAGAAGAGGCTTAGGGACCTCCAGGACGCCTTTAAACGTTCCAACATCCGAATTATAGGGGTACCAGAAGGGGAAGAGGAAGAGCAACAAATTGAGAACTTATTTAAACAGATAATAAAGGAAAACTTCCCCAATCTGGCAAGGGAAATAGAGTTTCAGGAAGTCCAGGAAGCTCACAGAGTCCCAAAGAGTTTGGACCCAAGGAGGAACACGCCAAGGCACATCATAATTACATTAGCCAAAGTAAAAATGAAGGAGAGAATCCTAGAAGCAGCAGAGACAAGGAGACAGTAACCTACAAAGGAGTTCCCATCAGACTGTCAGCTGATTTCTCAAAAGAGACCTTGCAGGCAAGAAGGGGCTGGAAAGAAGTATTCCAAGTCATGAAAGACAAGGACCTACATCCCAGATTGCTCTATCCAGCAAAGCTTTCATTTAGAATGGAAGGGCAGATAAAGTGCTTCTCAGATAAGGTCAAGTTAAAGGAGTTCA